>JZKD02S1330012.1:0-11754 GCA_000966675.3 Picea glauca | reverse complement strand
AACTTAGGAAAAGTGAGTTTATTATTATTAAACCCCTCTTTGAGGGTATTTTTCTCTAATTAATAATTAAATGAATATTTAATGGAGAAAAGTACAAGTGAATGAATAAAAAGGATGATTGAGGGGAAAAGAGATTATGGACTATTCATTTTGAAAAATGGATTTGGAGAAGAGCTCGGTGAGCAAACGAGGGTTTCTTGGGAACCCATTCGGCACCTCAGATTCGGCAGTGAAACTATTTTCCCTAGCCGTGGAATCACGGATTTGGTAGTGAGACTATCTGCCCTAGCCGTGGAATTAGAGAAGCCATTCAGGCTTTTCATTTGTAGGTAACTGGCATTGTGATCCCAGGATTTTTTTTGTCGGAGGAGGTTTCATTTTCAGTTTTGGAGAAGAGGAAGCATTTTCTCTGGCTCATGTGAGAGGATTGGGAGTTCCTTGGGCTGGACGCATATTCCAGTGTGGTTGCGTGTTTCTTTGGTATTGGACGTGTCTCCCTCTCCCACAAGCTGTGTGTCCTTCATTTGCTGCGTGAGGGGTCAAGCAAGGAGGCTGCTGGACGATTTTCTTGGCTGTTGCGATTTCATTGGGAGTTGGTCGTGCATCTTCTTTCTGGGCTGAGTATCATACCTTGCTACTATGTGTGGTTGATTGGTGGATGCATTTTGTTTCATTTCCAAGTCGTGGGGACTGCTAAACCAAGTTGCTGGTCGATTTCCTTTGATGCTCTGTGTTCCTCATGCTTTGAGCCGTGTATCTCTTCCTTATGCTGCGTGGGGATGAGAAGGGTGATTGTTGATGGTTGTTCCCCTTATGCTGACTGTTCCTGGCATTATAGAGGAGCACATTTCTGATTTGGGGGTTTCCAAATCGCCCAAACCAAACAGCAGACAGCCAACACATGAGTTGGCCTCCATTGACAAATCGTGTGGACAGAATTGGGGATTTTCTCATCGATGGGTGAGATTGGAGGCTGCAAGTGTCACCTATCAGTCTTTGTCATCATATATGAGAGGTATTTTATGCCATTTTGATTGTAATAATCTCAGCCATTGACATTCAATAAAATCATCCTGAGATTGATTGTTTTTCTCATTGATATGTGAATGTTTTTATCATAATTTTATGGGTTTTTTCCAAACATCAAAAATTGCACTTGACACTTCATTGGGGAGGTATAAGGGGTTAGAAAAATAATGCATTAGCGAACAAAACAACGAGACAGCCTGTTTTCCATTCAATTTTCACCTACAGCCATAAATTCATAAGCATGCAAAGTGTTTGACGAAAGTCCAACACCAAAACTTGAAGGTTTTTCCTCACTTTCACAACTTAGAATATTTCAGTGGTATAAGAGCATGATCTTGGCCAGTTGTGGGTGACATTGATTTCTGAGGAAGGGCTACGGAACATCACTTATAGGCGTAGGAGGTACAGAAGCGTAGAGGGTAGAGAAGAAGAGATGGAGGGTACTCCAGGGAAAAATGCAAATTTTCCAGAGGACAGAGAGGATGGTTTGTTCAGAGGGCTTATGAAATCCTTACAGGATATTGCAGAGGGCCAGAGAGAGACTCGAGAGTTCATGGGCATAATCGCAGGTTATGCTCTAGGGAGCAAGCACGATGAAGAAAAGGGGGAGAGCAGCTAGAGAGGGAAGATGGAAGAAGGTGGAAACACACACAGACCGCATGTTGAGGTGATCACCTCCAGGACCGGCCCCCAGAACCGCCCTCAGGACTACAGAGATATTCCTATATTGACCATGCCCAAGTTCTTAAGACCATCGGAGACAGGTATAGGAGGGCAGGTAGAGCAGGACGAACCATTAGCATCTTATTTCCAGGAGTATAAGGCCATGGATCCAGATCTGAGAGAAGCTATGACTTTTGTCGAGTTCTGTAGCTTCAAGGGGAGAAACAGGCTGAGATTCTTCAACAGGGGTCCCACACAGAGCTACGAGTTACAGCACACAGTGGGCAATCTCACTTTTCCATACTACGATGGGACGTCGAAGTGCACGGCATGAGCTTGGGTGCAAAATCTCGATACGTACTTCCAGTTAAACCCCATGGAAGAGACAGATGCCATTAAGTTGGCTACATTACACTTGGAGGGTGAGGCACATGACTGGTGGTACCACGGGATGACCACTCTGGGTCATGCCCACATTGTCACATATGTTGAGTTTNGATTCTTCAACAGGGGTCCCACACAGAGCTACGAGTTACAGCACACAGTGGGCAATCTCACTTTTCCATACTACGATGGGACGTCGAAGTGCACGGCATGAGCTTGGGTGCAAAAGCTCGATACGTACTTCCAGTTAAACCCCATGGCAGAGACAGATGCCATTAAGTTGGCTACATTACACTTGGAGGGTGAGGCACATGACTGGTGGTACCACAGGATGACCACTCTGGGTCATGCCCACATTGTCACATATGCTGAGTTTACAGGTAGACTGGTGCACAGATTTGATAGATGAGATCCAGAGATGTCTTTTAGAGACTTGGCACAGTTGAAACAGACTGGGTCGACAGATGCATATATATCATATTTTCAGAGGATATCAGTGATGGTCATCGATATCTCCGAGGCCCGTTTGGTGATGTTGTTCACAGAGGGACTAGTCGAGCCACTCCAAGGATGGGTGAAGGCTTACAATCCTACTACACTACAGGATGCAGTTGGCAGGGCAAGAGACTTACAGGAGTCTGTCCCCAAGACCAAGTTCACCCCGAGGCCGGACTTCCCCACAAAGTTCGATGGCAGGACACCACCACAGAGGGATGGTACAGGACATCAGCAAAGGGACTGGGCAGGACAGCCACAGAGGGATTGGACAGGCAGGAACAAGATGGATAATGCTACCAGGCAGGATCTAAGGAGGAGAAAGTTGTCCTTCAGTTGCCAGGAACCATGGATACCAGGTCACAGGTGTGCAGGCAAGGCCAAGGCACACTACATAGAGGTGTTTTCCGATAGCAGGGATGATGAGGAAGAAGAGGAACAGTGGCAGAAGGAGGATTCACCGACAACAGAGGCAGAGCAGGCATCGATGGAAACACGAGGGGTTATAGCATCACTCTCTGGCATACCCAGATTTCACACCTTCAGGATGAGGGGAGGAGTGCAGGGACATCGAGTGATAGTTTTGGTCGATGGTGGGGCATCCCACAACTTTATAGACTCTTTGTTAGTGTAACGAAAGAGCATTGCCGCTGATTCTTTTGGGGGTTTCTCAGTGGTCATACCGGGGGATAACACACTAGACTGCACCAGGTACGTTCCATGGATGACATTGAACCTGGGAAACTACATGCTCACCGATGAATTCTACGTGGTTAAGATACCTGACACCAATGTGGTGCTTGGAGTTCAGTGGCTATACTCCCTAGGGAGGTACTCCACTAACTATCAGACTATGGAGATGGAGTTCCAGGNATTGACCATGCCCAAGTTCTTAAGACCATCGGAGACAGGTATAGGAGGGCAGGTAGAGCAGGACGAACCATTAGCATCTTATTTCCAGGAGTATAAGGCCATGGATCCAGATCTGAGAGAAGCTATGACTTTTGTCGAGTTCTGTAGCTTCAAGGGGAGAAACAGGCTGAGATTCTTCAACAGGGGTCCCACACAGAGCTACGAGTTACAGCACACAGTGGGCAATCTCACTTTTCCATACTACGATGGGACGTCGAAGTGCACGGCATGAGCTTGGGTGCAAAATCTCGATACGTACTTCCAGTTAAACCCCATGGAAGAGACAGATGCCATTAAGTTGGCTACATTACACTTGGAGGGTGAGGCACATGACTGGTGGTACCACGGGATGACCACTCTGGGTCATGCCCACAT
The DNA here is from genome assembly GCA_000966675.3 of Picea glauca. Lineage (NCBI taxonomy): Eukaryota > Viridiplantae > Streptophyta > Pinopsida > Pinales > Pinaceae > Picea > Picea glauca. Next base: position 7,896 of record JZKD02S1330012.1, on the reverse strand, counting down.
TGTCACATATGTTGAGTTTACAGGTAGACTGGTGCACAGATTTGATAGATGAGATCCAGAGATGTCTTTTAGAGACTTAGCACAGTTGAAACAGACTGGGTTGGAAGATGCATATATATCATATTTTCAGAGGATATCAGTGATGGTCATCGATATCTCCGAGGCCTGTTTGGTGATGTTGTTCTCAGAGGGACTAGTCAAGCCACTCCAAGGATGGGTGAAGGCTTACAAGCCTACTACACTACAGGATGCAGTTGGCAGGGCAAGAGACTTACAGGAGTCTGTCCCCAAGACCAAGTTCACCCCGAGGCCGAACTTCCCTACAAAGTTCGATGGCAGGACACCACCACATAGGGATGGTACAGGACATCAGCAGAGGGACTGGGCAAGACAGCCACAGAGGGATTGGACAGGCAGGAACAAGATGGATAATGCTACCAGGTAGGATCTGAGGAGGAGAAAGTTGTCCTTCAGTTGCCAGGAACCATGGATACCAGGTCACAGGTGTGCAGGTAAGGCCAAGGCACACTACATAGAGGTGTTTTCCGATAGCAGGGATGATGAGGAAGAAGAGGAACAGTGGCAGAAGGAGGATTCACCGACAACAGAGGCAGAGCAGGCATCGATGGAAACACGAGGGGTTATAGCATCACTCTCCGGCATACCCAGATTTCACACCTTCAGGATGAGGGGAGGAGTGCAGGGACATCGAGTGACAGTTTTGGTCGATGGTGGGGCATCCCACAACTTTATAGACTCTTTTTTAGTGTAACGAAAGAGCATTGCCGCTGATTCTTTTGGGGGTTTCTCAGTGGTCATACCAGGGGATAACACACTAGACTGCACCAGGTACGTTCCATGGATGACATTGAACCTGGGAAACTACATGCTCACCGATGACTTCTACGTGGTTAAGATACCTGACACCAATGTGGTTCTTGGAGTTCAATGGCTATACTCCCTAGGGAGGTACTCCACTAACTATCAGACTATGGAGATGGAGTTCCAGGATCAGGACGACAAGAGAGTAGTTCTGCGGGGCATGAACACGTACCCTCCTAAGGTTGTAACTGCGAAGAAGATGGAGGCAGTGATGAGATGGGATGACATTGCACGGGTCACAGAGTTTCATATTTTAGTACAGAGGACCAAGGGCGAGGAGCCCGGTTTTCCGAGAGAGATACAGGACTTGTTTCAGGGGAATGATGTCTTTGGTAATGTACCTTCGGGTAGGCCTCCAAACCGGGGATTTGAGGACATCAGTGAGTTAGAAGAGGGTACTTGAGTAGTGATTACCACTTCATATAGGCACCCTAGGGCCTATAGAGACGAGTTAAAGAGGCATATCCAGGAGTGCGGAGTTCGCCAGGGGAATTAGGTGGAGCACATACATCCAGAAATATCATTACATCCATTTCATGATCAGGGGTGGGAAGGCGTCCCCAAGGATTTCCTCAGCAGGTTACTGAAGATGCAAGGGAAGGATTGCATCTATGTCACGGTGGACCGACTCACCAAGATTGCCTACTTCTCCACCATTCCTTTAGACTACTCAGCAGCGCAGGTGATCGGGTTATCTTTTAGGGAGATGTTATGTTTACATGGGTGGCCTAAAGCCATCGTTAGTAGCAAGGATGGCATATTCACGGGGATTTTCTGGCAGGTGTTTTCTATGTTGGTATGTACCAAGCTGACCTTGAGTACTAGTTACCACCCACCGATCGGCGGACAAATTGAGTTTGGGAACACTTGGGTGCAAGTGTATTTGCGAAACTTCATCGCAGGACAACAGAGTGCTTGGGTGATATGGTTACATCGAGGGGAGTACTGTTATCCCACTACCTTTGACATGTTTGTCGGTATGACCCCTTTTCGGGTGCTATATAGCTATGAGGTCTAGATTTTTGCAGACATAGCATGCGGCGACTGTAGAGTTCCTTGGGTTCGAGGTTGGTTACAGGACAGCCAGGACATCCTGAGAGCACTGAAGAAGAACCTGAGGGTTGGCCAGAGTCAGTGGAAGATGTATGGGACCAATTAAAGGATAGAGGGCACTTTTGAGGAGGTTTTTTTACAGGAGTTACCCCATTGGGATGATGAGGGGTGATGGGCCACAAGCCCCGAAGAGATCCTGCAGGTTCGAAGATGGAACTTCCATGACAGGGCAGTCAGGGAGCATTTGGTAAAATGGCAGGGTCTATCTGTGGAGGATGCTACTTGGGAAAACGAACAAGTGTTGCAGTTTCCGGGTTTGAAGTTGCTTGAGGACAAGAAAATTTGGGCAGGGAGGACTGTAATGTCCCATTTTTCCTAGGTAGTCGGGATACCGTGATGGTTTATGCAGTTTCCCATAAACCATTAGACGGATGAGTTAGGGAAACGAGACTGGTAAAGTCACTTTCGAATTATAAAGTGAAAACTTAGGAATAAACCCCTCTTTGAGGGTATTTTTCTCTAATTAATAATTAAATGAATATTTAANGGGATGACATTGCACGGGTCACAGAGTTTCATATTTTAGTACAGAGGACCAAGGGCGAGGAGCCCGGTTTTCCGAGAGAGATACAGGACTTGTTTCAGGGGAATGATGTCTTTGGTAATGTACCTTCGGGTAGGCCTCCAAACCGGGGATTTGAGGACATCAGTGAGTTAGAAGAGGGTACTTGAGTAGTGATTACCACTTCATATAGGCACCCTAGGGCCTATAGAGACGAGTTAAAGAGGCATATCCAGGAGTGCGGAGTTCGCCAGGGGAATTAGGTGGAGCACATACATCCAGAAATATCATTACATCCATTTCATGATCAGGGGTGGGAAGGCGTCCCCAAGGATTTCCTCAGCAGGTTACTGAAGATGCAAGGGAAGGATTGCATCTATGTCACGGTGGACCGACTCACCAAGATTGCCTACTTCTCCACCATTCCTTTAGACTACTCAGCAGCGCAGGTGATCGGGTTATCTTTTAGGGAGATGTTATGTTTACATGGGTGGCCTAAAGCCATCGTTAGTAGCAAGGATGGCAGATTCACGGGGATTTTCTGGCAGGTGTTTTCTATGTTGGTATGTACCAAGCTGACCTTGAGTACTAGTTACCACCCACCGATCGGCGGACAGATTAAGTTTGGGAACACTTGGGCGCAAGTGTATTTGCGAAACTTCATCGCAGGACAACAGAGTGCTTGGGTGATATGGTTACATCGAGGGGAGTACTGTTATCCCACTACCTTTGACATGTATGTCGGTATGACCCCTTTTCGGGCGCTATATAGCTATGAGGTCTTGATTTTTGCAGACATAGCATGCGGCGACTGTAGAGTTCCTTGGGTTCGAGGTTGGTTACAGGACAGCCAGGACATCCTGAGAGCACTGACGAAGAACCTGAGGGTTGGACAGAGTCAGTGGAAGATGTATGGGACCAATTACAGGATAGAGGGCACTTTTGAGGAGGTTGTTTTACAGGAGTTACCCCATTGGGATGATGAGGGGCGATGGGCCACAAGCCCCAAAGAGATCCTGCAGGTTCGAAGATGGAACTTCCATGACAGGGCAGTCAGGGAGCATTTGGTAAAATGGCAGGGTCTATCTGTGGAGGATGCTACTTGGGAAAACGAACAAGTGTTGCAGTTTCCGGGTTTGAAGTTGCTTGAGGACAAGAAAATTTGGGCAGGGAGGACTGTAATGTCCCGTTTTTCCTAGGTAGTCGGGATACCGTGATGGTTTATGCAGTTTCCCATAAACCATTAGACGGATGAGCTAGGGAAACGAGACTGGTAAAGTCACTTTCGAATTATAAAGTGAAAACTTAGGAATAAACCCCTCTTTGAGGGTATTTTTCTCTAATTAATAATTAAATGAATATTTAATGGAGAAAAGTACAAGTGAATGAATAAAAAGGACGATTGAGGGGAAAAGAGATTATGGACTATTCATTTTGAAAATTGGATTTGGAGAAGAACTCAGTGAGCAAACAAGGGTTTCAGTTGGGAACCCATTTGGCACCTCGGATTCGGCAGTAAAACTATCTGCCCTAGCCATGGAATCTCGGATTTGGTAGTGAGACTATCTGCCCTAGCCGTGGAATTGGAGAATCCATTCAGGCTTTTCATTTGCAGGTCACTGGCATTGTGATCCCAGGAGTTTTTTTTGTCGGAGGAGGTTTCATTTTCAGTTTTGGAGAAGAGGAGGCGTTTTCTCTGGCTCGTGTGAGAGGATTGGGAGTTCCTTGGGTTGGACGCATATTCTAGTGTGGTTGTGTGTTTCTTTGGTATTGGATGTGTCTCCCTCTCCCACAAGCTGCGTGTCCTTCATTTGTTGCGTGAGGGGTCAAGCAAGGAGGCTGCTGGATGATTTTCTTGGCTGCTGCAAGTTCATTGGGAGTTGGTCGTGCATCTTCTTCCTGGGATGAGTATCATACCTTGTTGTTGCGTGTGGTTGATTGGTGACTGCATTTTGTTTCATTTCCAAGTCGTGGGGACTGCTAAACCAAGTTGTTGGTCAGTTTCCTTTGATGCTCCGGGTTCCTCATGCTTTGAGTTGTGTATCTCTTCCTTATGCTGCGTGGGGATGAGAAGGGTGATTGTTGATGGTCGTTCCCCTTTTGCTTATTGTTCCTGGCATTATAGAGGAGCACATTTCTGATTTGGGGGCTGCCAAATCGCCCAAACCAAACAGCAGACAGCCAACACATGAGTCGGCCTCCATTGACAAATCGTGTGGACAGAATTGGGGATTTTCTCATCGCTGGGTGAGATTGGAGGCTGCANTGGCAGGGTCTATCTGTGGAGGATGCTACTTGGGAAAACGAACAAGTGTTGCAGTTTCCGGGTTTGAAGTTGCTTGAGGACAAGAAAATTTGGGCAGGGAGGACTGTAATGTCCCGTTTTTCCTAGGTAGTCGGGATACCGTGATGGTTTATGCAGTTTCCCATAAACCATTAGACGGATGAGCTAGGGAAACGAGACTGGTAAAGTCACTTTCGAATTATAAAGTGAAAACTTAGGAATAAACCCCTCTTTGAGGGTATTTTTCTCTAATTAATAATTAAATGAATATTTAATGGAGAAAAGTACAAGTGAATGAATAAAAAGGACGATTGAGGGGAAAAGAGATTATGGACTATTCATTTTGAAAATTGGATTTGGAGAAGAACTCAGTGAGCAAACAAGGGTTTCAGTTGGGAACCCATTTGGCACCTCGGATTCGGCAGTGAAACTATCTTCCCTAGCCGTGGAATCTCGGATTTGGTAGTGATACTATCTGCCCTAGCCGTGGAATTGGAGAAGCCATTCAGGATTTTCATTTGCAGGTCATTGGCATTGTGATCCCAGGAGTTTTTTTTGTCGGAGGAGGTTTCATTTTCAGTTTTGGAGAAGAGGAGGCGTTTTCTCTGGCTCGTGTGAGAGGATTGAGAGTTCCTTGGGATGGACGCATATTCCAGTGTGGTTGTGTGTTTCTTTGGTATTGGACGTGTCTCCCTCTCCCACAGGCAGCGTGTCCTTCATTTGCTGCGTGAGGGGTCAAGCAAGGAGGCTGCTGGATGATTTTCTTGGCTGCTGCGAGTTCATTGGGAGCTGGTCGTGCATCTTCTTCCTGGGTTGCGTATCATACCTTGTTGTTGCGTGTGGTTGATTGGTGGCTGCATTTTGTTTCATTTCCAAGTCGTGGGGACTGCTAAACCAAGTTGTTGGTCAATTTCCTTTGATGCTCCGGGTTCCTCATGCTTTGAGTTGTGTATCTCTTCCTTATGCTGCGTGGGGATGAGAAGGGTGATTGTTGATGGTCGTTCCCCTTTTGCTGACTGTTCCTGGCATTATAGAGGAGCACATTTCTGATTTGGGGGCTACCAAATCACCCAAACCAAACAGCAGACAGCCAACACATGAGTCGGCCTCCATTGACAAATCGTGTGGACAGAATTGGGGATTTTCTCATCGCTGGGTGAGATTGGAGGCTACAAGTGTCACCTATCAGTCTTTGTCATCATATATGAGAGGTATTTTATGCCATTTTGATTGTAATAAGCTCAGCCATTGACATTCAATAAAATCAGCCTGAGATTGATTGTTTTGCTCATTGATATGTGAATGTTTTTATCATAATTCTATGGGTTTTGTAGAAACATCAAAAATTGCACTTGACACTTCATTGGGGAGGTATAAGGGGTTAGAAAACTAATGCATTAGCGACAAAAACAACGAGACAGCCTGTTGTCCATTCAATTTTCACCTACAGCCATAAATTCAGAAGCATGCAAAGTGTTTGACGAAAGTCCAACACCAAAACTTGAAGGTTTTTCCTCACTTTCACAACTTAGAATATTTCATTAAACCTAACCTGAACTGGAAACTAGCTATCATCGTATAATGAGTAGATTTTTATTTCTTTCACAAGGTCGCACCCCTCGGCATAAGAATAAAGCTAATAGATGGTTGGTACACCAACAACTGCTAAGATGATGGGGTCAGGTGGTGAGCTTGCAACACCTACCTACCAACGTTTATTCCTCGCTTGATCAAAGGGTTACTCTTACACCCACAACCTACCTTCTTCATAAGGAACCAGGGTTACTCTCTTTACCTTTACCCAAAGGGACAATAACCTATACTAAATCTTTAGGTCTTGCCTTACCATGTCGGGACATATTGATCTGGCCAAGTCGCAATGTCTCATTTTTTGTAGGATGTTCATTGTATCTGTATTGATAGGGGGAGGAGCCTATTCTAGATAGCACTCTCCATTGGGCTCCATATTATATAGGCATTCTCTCTTCAAGTTATATCCCCACCAAAGGCGGGCTCGCTCTCTAAGCACCGGTTAAGGCTCTCCCACGGCTCATAATATACACTAGAATACTCCCACCCAAGCCCTACCTTTACCCTGCTAACACAGGCTTCTTATCCATCAGCTCGGTCTGTCGCCCAATTTCAGCCAGCTATCCTCCCACCTTCTCTGCTCTCGATCCAACCCAGCGGCTCTCACCTCATCTCCATCAGAGTGAAGGAGGGAATATATTCCAGATTATGGCGGCCGTAAGAGGGCGAAGCGAGTGTAGGAACATCCAATTAAAGGAGCATCATATAAAGTGGTCAACCTTATATAAAGGAACAAGTGGGGATGAATTAGGAAAGGAGCGGGGTTGGAGCCTATGATGTGAGAATGCAGATGCATGCTACCCAGAAAACCACTCACAAGTCGAGGAGGGAATGGTGACTATACCTATGAGGTTTCAAACCTTAGACATATAGTTTTATGGAGCCTTTATTGTGCATGTGTTCATACATTTCATGGGATTTCCACCTCATGGAGGCTACTTGTTATTTTGAGGAGGTTTTACCTGGTCCACCCTACTGAGGAGTGCACCCTTGAAGAATATTTTATTACTTTATTGGAGGACACACATGTGGGAGCATATTTTATCATTTCATGGAGCCTTGACATGGCCAACTAACCACTTATGGGGGCATACCACACTTATTGAGCTTATCTTGTTGGAGGTTATTACATGGCATAACAAACCACTCATTATTTTATTATTGTTTAATTTGTCTCATGAGTTGGTTATGTGAGAGAACATTGTAATATTGTTTTCCTTAGAGATAAGAATGTTTCTAGCATATTTTATTAATTCTCCTTGGAGAATAAAATGGATCTTAACAAGGCATTGCTACTTTCAATAAGGAAGTTGTTAAAGAGGTTTTAACTTTAATATTTTATGGCGTTGGCTAAATGTTCTACCTTTTGGTTTTTTTGGCCGGAATCCGGTGATTTAAATCTGGACAAAATCGTTATTTTTTTGTTGTTTAAATTGCATTTTTGAATGCATAAATGGATTCAACGTGCTAAAAAAACCCTGGGGCACTCTAATTATACAAAATTAGGCACTCAAATATGCATATC
>JZKD02S1330001.1:0-11754 GCA_000966675.3 Picea glauca | reverse complement strand
ATATATATATATATATATATATAAAGCATGCAGAATGTCGAATCAATTGCAAAAAACATGAAAACATAGATATAAGATCATTTAACTAATTGATTAGTGATGATCATTAAAGCATAAACCATTTAGTACATATATAACATCAATCATAAACATTTGTCATCAATAGATTGTAACATACTAACAGACAACATCAAGCACAAAATGAAATAGACTCCAAACTTCAAAGCATCATATTCATTACCAAAGAGTTGTAAGATTCAATCAATAGTTCAAATTTCAAACTTCAAACTTCAAAAGTAAACTGTCATATAATGTTCATAACTTCATTGTTTACAAAATAAACCGTAATAAAGAGTCAAGACAAAGTAATAAATTCTAGAGACTACTTCTAAACAGGAAACAAAAGAAGAGATCTAGTATATAGTAGCAAGTACTAATTACTATGCTCTAAGTTTTCCTCTTGCCACAAGAAACTTATAGTTTCTTCTCTCGTGATCTTTGAAGAAAAGGAGGAGTAGATGGAAGTGTTCGTGGAACACGACCAGCAGCTGAATGGCCCCCACGTGACAATGAACACTGTAAAGATAAAGGCAAAATTGATGCATTTGGAACGCTGCTAATGGATGGGGGTGGCATGTCTCCTCCGAGTATATGATCACCATCATATTCACCAAAAAGTTTCACTTCCAAGCATGGTTATGAGACTTTTTAAGGCAGGGAGTGTTTTTAAGGCAGGAGTGTTTTTTGGGAGCGTTTTAAGGCAGGGAGCGGTTTTTTTTCCTAGGGAGCGCACTCCCGAAAAACGCTCCTAGAAGGAAGCGTTCAGGGAGTGCTCTTGGGAGCGTGCTCCCTAAACGCTCCCTTTGGGAGCATGCTTCAGGAGCGGGAGCGAGGGGGGGGGAGCGCTCCCCCGCAGCATAGGTATAAACAATAAATTTATGTTTTGTATCATTCTTTATCCCATTTTAAAGTATCATTGAACTTTGCATGTAGCAAGCCAAAAAAATGTGTACAAATTGTGTCTTGTATAAACAATAAATTTATGTTTTGTATTATTCTTTATCCCATTTTAAAGTATAATTAAACTTTGCATGTAGCAAGACAAAAGAAAATGCCAAACCAAATGCACATATCTTTAATTGAAACCAAAATGATCAACGACTCGATGCTCAAAAATGGAAGGGTATGGACAGAATAGTAGACACAGAAGAGAGTGAAGTAAATGACCCATAATCATCATCTTCCCATTTCTATTTCACATCACGTTTATGAAAACAAGTCCATACAACTTTTCAATGGCTCATGGTTGTAAAGCAGGAAATATAATGACATAGTTCTACAGTTAGCTTTGAAATCTCAAGTCAGTTGCTGGTCATCAAGATCTTTCTTTTTACTACAATACCCACACACACATACACAGAGAGAGAAAGAGACCTCAGCAATTGATGCAGCCATAGCAGCTGCAGCTTGAGTTTTGTGAGAAAGTTCACGAACATACCGCCCAAATTTACGTACACCAACTGATATGACGGGAACAACTGCCAGTGCCAATACTGCAAGAGAAAAATGGTCACTTAGAAAACTAAATGCTTTATATGAACCAAAACTGTACTAAAACAAGTGAGTAGTGAATAGTTAGAAATGTATTCAAAGCCTCATCCCTTCCCTCTTGTTTCTTTACAGGTTACGGAATAATTTGATTTTATTCTTAACGTCAATATAAGGAGACAATGTAAAATTATCCATGTTTATATAGAAAAGAATACCAATACATACATCAAATAGATAATTGATAAAGATGACAGAATAATATGCATAGATATGCAAATATATGTACAATTTAATGGGGGTGCATGACTAAGAGTCATGCCCAGTTAATAATATTTATGATTACTTAACTATATAACATGCTCTCCCCTCCTGAGGTGCTTTGTCCCTCTTGTAGTGTGATTTCTTGGGTTAGTAAAAAGCAAAGTTCAGTTATACTTTCATCAACAGAAGCAGAAGAGAAAGCAACAATGGGAGCAACCTGTTAAGCAATTCCACAAGATATTTAGTGATTTGAAGCTACAACAGATGCAACCAACAGTTTGGCAATGTGACAACCAGAGTGTGATAAAAATTGACAAGGAATCCAGTCTTTCACTCTGAAACAAAACAAATAGAAGTTCATCATCACTTCATCAAGGAGCAAGTACAAAATAAGGAGACAGAACTGAATCCTGATGATCAGACTTAGTCTAGTGAACAACAATAAACACATTATATTTGTACTTTAGTTCTTTATATTTTGTACTTTAGTTATATATCTTTTATACTTTTGGGTGACTTGATCCAACTTGATATTGCATCTATTTTATTGTATTTTATTGGAGACTTGTGTTAGTTTTTGCCTTGTTGCTCTGAACATGTTCTACATTCATCTTCAGCTGGAGGAGCATTTGGTGTAGGGATTCTTCACTCTTCCTCAGTTTGTTGAGTATTCACCATGAGCAGTTGGCTCTCGCTAGAGAGAGGGCACACATGTACAGGAGAAAGTTCATGCATGAGGATGCAACGTTGAAAGTAGATGCCTCTAACCATTTTTGGTCCTTGGAGTTACCTGGACTAGGAGGGTGTGTTGCCGTCCTTATACACACTTGCAAACATGAGCTAAGTCCTGCTCACTTAATGTGTCCTTGGAGGGACAATGCCTAGGTTCAAAGCCCACGTTGTCACTTTGACTTGAACCTCTTCTGTCTAGGCTTACTCCTAGGGAAGCCAAAGGGGGGTAGACCCTAGTTACTAGATGAGATTAACGTTTAAGTTCTAGGAGTTGGTTTTAATTAATTAGAAAGGTTTGGGGAAAATCTAACCTATGATGCAAAGGCAGCAATGCAAGTGCAACAATTAGAATGTCAAGCAAGCCTTTTCCTAGGACAACTAAGACTAGTGCCTAAGATTGGGCAAGGAGTCAACTAAGTTTTAAGGGAGGTTGATTACACAAGATTACAAAATTACAAAGATTACAACAAGATTAGATACAACTAGATACAAAGATACAATAAAGAATGTCTAAGGATTACAACAAAGTAATGCTAAACAAAGATACAAAATATAGAAGATATAGAGCTACAATGATAAGGCACCAACTAACAATTACTTGTATGTGCAGGAAACTGAAGATATTCAAGAAGATGCATCCATCAACATAACAAGGCCTAGCATGCTCACAGTGGAGTGTCTCCTTTAAAGGGGATGCACTACTCTATTGGACTACTCTCAATGGCACAACAAAAATCACTCAAGACCCAACAAGAGAGTGCCTCCAAGAGGATGCACAACTTCTTGAGGGATCACACCAAAATAGGAACAACAATTAAATGAGAAATGCTTGAAAAGGAAAGTGTTCCAAAACACAGATATAACCACTTAGATAATTAATCCACAACTCATAAAGATAACTTGCATGTAAATGAAAATGTGAAATGAAAGTACTTGCAAGTGTAAATGTAGATTGCCCAAAGTATATTAAATCGATTGCCCAAAAATTGTGAAGTCTCAATCCTATCTAAGTGTCAACCCAAAACTTCCCCCGCTTTTTCCAAGTAATTGTTGGGTGCTCAAGAAGTATGGCAACGAGACCTACCCTAGCTCCACGGGTCAGCCCAAGAAAAAGAGTACTCCTGGAAAAGGACACTCCGCACCACGAGACCGTCCCCTGCCTATCACCTTTCTGTTGCTTCCTCTAGTCCTCGTTTTAAATGGTTAAGATGGGTCGGTAAAGGTGTCCTATTAAGTCTAGTTGGCTTTTAAGCGTATGGACTAACTGTTTTTTTGGTGTTTGAGTGTATTACTATGAGTTTCACTTGCCCAAAAAGCGCCAAAAGGGCCCAAAACCGAAATGTTAAAACAGTGGAAAGTGCAGTTCCTAGATCATAAGATTATTGCGTGTAAAGCATATAACGCACTTGAAATAACTTGTGGAAATGAAAAGATTATTTTACACCATTAAGATATCCATGTTTGTGAAAGATAAATGCTTAAGGAACGAGAGCTTGCAAGTAAAGAAATGACAAAAGAAAAAGATTTTATCATATGCCTCCACGGGATTAAACTAGCATTTAGTTATATGTGAGATCTAATACTAGATAATTTTAACCATAAGCATGCATATTAGACATCCACAACTAAGGTAGCTATACTATGGCAGTTAGAAATTAAAAAGAAAAGCAGAAAAGAAAATGAAAACAGAAACTGAAAACAAGAAGGCAAGCCACTTGGGGACCCCCTTTGGGCTTGCTTACAATGCTTAGAAGATGGAGAAAGAAGGTTTTTTTGTTACCGAATCAAAGGGGGGTCTTTGGAAATGTGTTGTGACTGAAAACAGACAGCATGTACCCTTGACCTGGCGAGAACCTGCAAAAACCAGCAAGCTATTGCTTGCTGGAAATGCTGCAACACACCCACAAAACGTTGGTGTAAACAAGATACTAAAAATAAACATGAATACTTATCTTTTGTTTTTGTGTGGGGAGGCTCCATGGACTCCACCATTTGCTATCTTTCTTCAGATCAACTATCTTCAACTTAAAGTACATAWTYCTCAATTTCTACTAAAGCTTTCTTTGAGGGAGGAGATTCCTCTTCCTCTGCCACATGTGCTTGATGCTTTCTTTTCCCTTTTCCTTGAGGACAGTCATAGGAAAAGTGTCCCAACTTTTGACAGTTGTAACATCTGATCTTTGAAACATCTTTCTTATTATCTGGAACTCTTACTATAGCATCTGATCTTTGAAACATCTTTCTTCTTATCTGGAACTCTTACTGAGTTAGCTTCTTTATTGTTCTTCCTGAAGGAACTTCTTCTGTGCTTTTGAATTGTAAGAGAATTCTCTTCCTCAACAATTAATCTCTTATGTTGGTCTACAAGTCTAGATTCTTCGTGTGTGCAATCTGCCCATAACTTATGAAACTTGGGTAACTTGCTTCTTGCACACACTCCTTGTACAAAAGGAATCCAAAATGTTGGAAACCTATTTAGGGTTGTGGTTACAAGCTCTTTGTCACTAATGACATCTCCAATAGCTGCAAGTTGATCTCTAATCTGAGAAACTCTCATAAGATAGGATGAGACAGATTCTGTGTTTTCCATCTTCATATTACGGAGTTGATTTCTTAAGGCAAGATTCCGACTAATGTCTTTGCTTTCATATAACCTGTTGAGTGCTTCATACATTTGCCTTGATGTTTGTAGTTCGGATATATGAGGGATCAAGTGATCCTTTACTGAATCTGACGCGATTCTCTTTGCTTTCTTTTCATTCTTCTTATGCTTGGTCTTTTTCTCTTGTTCCTCTGGTTCTGGTACACCCATTGTAACATGTTCTAGGAGATCATTCTCGTCTAAAATCATCTGCAACCTAGGCTTCCAAGATCTGAAGTTTCCAGATCCTTCCAGCCTGTCTTCTACCCTCATACCAGTAGCCATTCTTTCTTGTAGTAGAAACCCTAGCCCTGCGGGCTATAAAAATAATAGAAAATCAAATTTCTTGGATCTGAAAACTGAACTCACCAAAAGATGCGTTGGACTGAGGCGAGTATGCTAGTATAGTCGGTTTCTAAAAATTCCAATTTCTGACCCTTGAAACTGGACCTGCGAAATTTTGGACTGCAGCTTTTTGGTTCTGGTTCTAGTTTTTTGGTACCAAGTCAAACTAGGGTTTGACTTTCCGGGAGTTCTGCCCACTAAAAATCTTCGATTCTTGTGCCAAAAGGTGCACCTAGGAAGGGCGCAATTCCCAATGTGGTTTGCAGCCAAAAATTCCAAATATTCAAGAAACCCTAAGTTTGAATCCTGACAAAACTGAAGATTGAATCTGCGACAATGCTCTTTCAGGCCTGCTCTGATACCATGTTAAGTTTCTTGCTTAAGTTGTTATTATTAATCCTGGGTTCAATAGTAATTATTACAATTATAACAACAGCATAATAAGGATCTTACTGAAAGAAACAAGATCACAGAGTACACAGGCATTTATCCTGGGAAACCCTCAAGGGGAAGAAAACCCAACAAAACTTCTTTAATATAGATTCAATAACCAAGTACAGTACCAGAATAACTCTCTCTCTACGAGAGACAAGCTACCATGATGTTAGACCAGAAAATAATCAAAGAACCATAGCCAATCCAATGCCAAGACAATAAACCAAACACTAGAGAATATCCTCTCCCAAGCAATGCACCTCTCTCTCTTCCTTCTTCTGGCAACTAGTAACTACAGCTTCCTTCAATATTTGCACACTAGATGAGTGCTCTGAGTGAGTGAACAAATGAGGCACTGGCTTCCTTTATTTATACAAATTGGCAAGCGCTGAAAGGAGATGTCTCTTCACTGGCAGGGTCGACTTCTCTTTCTGGGTAGTTAGAACCACTTTAATTTGTCTGGGGGCTGACTTCTTAATTTGCATATTACATTTAGGATTTGACCAATCCGCAAAAGGGAATAAGAATATTCTTTGCAGTTACACAATATTTCAACAATAGCCAACCAAGGCTAGTGCACCTTCTCCAAGGGTAGTGTGTCAAGCAAGAATAACCAGAAACCAAGCAGAAAGTCCAAACCATAACCAAGAGAAAGTCCAACCAAAAGCCAAAATCTCAATTGCAGCAACTACAGCTGCACTCCCTCTCCAAACTTGCGCAACACTAGTCCTTATGCAGTTGTGAGAATGAGAGTGACAAATGTGTTGCAGCGCCCTCTATTTATACTACTCTATCTCACTTGACTGGGCCGACTTCTCTTTCTGGAGGCTAACAACTCAATATTAAATATTCTCTTGAGCCAACTTGTCTCCTAGGGTTACTATCCAATGTTTTAGGGTTTCTCTTGCTTCCCGGAATATTCTAGTCTTGTCAAAGGTTACACGTGGAGGTTAATACCTCCCACAGCTACCATAATATCAACACTCATTTCCAATCATCTAGCAAGGAGTGGAGACTAGAACATCACATGATCAAGTGCAATGCTATCTCTCTATGATAAGCAAGTATACCAAGCAAAACACCATCAAATCCTCTAGCACATCATTATCCATGTCATCAAAATATGTACGAACCAAGTGAACACCCTAACGATCCAAAGCTATCTGTGATGAAAATCACAAGGGTGGTAAAAACATTCGCTAGTATAGGCCTCATGCAAAATGAGGGGTAATAGGGCCATATGCTTACCCACTTGGCACATGTAGAGTTCTCCACTTCCAAACCCATTCTCCATTTGTGGACATAGTCTATAGTTAGGGTTTTACCTCACTTGTAACTCACTCCTCTTACTTCATAAAATCAAGAAAGAGCACATCACTTCATAAGATTATTAGCTTGCTTGATGAGAGCTAGAGTAGAGTGGAAGAGAGCAATGCTAGAGATTAGTATAAGGTTGTAATAGCTAGGGTTTTTCCTATTTGCTTGTTTTTCTTCATGAGCTTGAGAGAAGTTGTTGGTTTTGCATTTGCAGCTTGGAAGATGCTGATTTGTAGTTTGGGTTTTAAATTTACAGCTTGGGAGAAGCTGATTTGTTGTAATGTAATTGTCTTGCATATGTAATAGAAAGAGATGTGTTTGTTGTCCCAAATTACATTCAGATCTTATTTCCGGTGTTTTCGTTGCTGATGTAATGAACAGCCGCGCTGATGCTAAGCTGATTTAGCATACTTTAATTTCTATTTTCAGATCTGATTTATGTTGGGCTGGCACTGAGCAAATGTGATTTTCAAATTTGATTTGTTTTGTTAGATCTAACCTTAGTTGCTGCTGAAATGATCTAACTTGTTACATCCAACATGTACACTCTTGAAGTTTGCTCACAGCGGTTTTGTTGTTGCAAATCTAAAGTTTTGACAGGCATTTCCAGAGAAATCAGAAAAAACAGGGGTGTCCCTAGGTTTCTTCCTGCTGTTCTAAACCTCGAAATTCAGCAATTAAATCAGAAAAAACAGCAGCAAGAAAAGTTTTCTTGGCTGAGATTAGACAACCAAGACCGTAACCAAATTGAATTTTAAGTTTGTTTGGAAGAATCCCTGCAGCGTTAGCTTCAAGAAAAGAAATGGAAAGGCAAAGAGAACGCAATTAAACAGTAGAGTAGTACCAAAATAAAGGGCTAGAACTCATAATCATGCATAAAACATCAAAACACCATACCAACAAACATGAAGCTCAATATGAACATAACACTGCTTTATTATTGCTCTTGCCAAAGGGCTGATTGCACCACTAAACACAAGTACAAAAACTGGTATAGTATCCATCCTCACACAAAGACTAGAAGCTAGAGAATGCAAGAGAGAGAGAGAGAATAAGAGTATCTGCTACTGCTGCTGAAGAAATAGACCGAACAATGGAGAGAAACCTCCATTATATAGCCCAAGAGAGCGCATAAGAGTGGCCAAAATAGGGGATAAAGCCAAGCGCATGGGCTAAAAATAAGAGAATGTATGCTAAAAACTCATGAGATGATAAAGGAAGGCGCATGCATGGGAATAGGAAAATATAAGTAAGGCGCACGGTATGATGGAAGGATTAATGCGTGTGTGGAAGTGAATGTGGAGAATCTCAAACTCTATGAGCCTTCCATGTTGGGTCAGGAGCAGGAGCAGGTCCTACCTTCCATATAGGACTTAGCACCAAATGCTCAGGCAGAGTTGGCAGAGGACACGGTTTTGCAGAAGCATTCCAGAACTACAAGACAGGGGAAGCATGACCTTTCGCAGATTAGGTTGAAAGGACAACTTTTAGGCAAAGCAAAGTGGTACTCCAGAGAGATGGTAGAGGAAAATTTTCCTCACCTCATCCAGTAAATATTTTGGGGACTAAAAGCCTCCCTAAATGGGGAGGTATAATCCAGATTGGATCATTATATTATTTGTCATCCATCTCAATGCCTTTAGAGTGAAAAAACAATGGAGGAATCAGCTTGCAAGTCCATTTTAGTGGCAGGTCCTAGTTTGAAAAATTAGGGTCTGAAACCTTCCGAGGCCATTTTGAGGCATTAAACGACATTTTTGGGGGTTTTGGTCTTCTACACCTATGCCCACACCCCCAATGGTGTTCTACACTCCGAGACCTTTTCAACGGTGGGTCAAACTTCTCAACGTAGCTCGTATGCAAAAGTTATGCCTCTCGCAAGTTCACCTGCTGTGTTGACCACCATGGTACGAGAGGATGCCACGTCAACCCCCGTTACTCACACATATGAGGTGCATATGTGATTTCAAGAAGATTCTAGAAGGTCCAAAAACATATCACAATTGAGGGTTGAGGAAGCCAAAACCCTAAGCCTAGACGACTATTGGGCTATGTTAAATATCGGGCCACCTGGAGGAGAAGGGGTTCCATTCTATGTTATTGTATCTTGTTCCATAGCATAGTAGAACAATTGGGAGTGGCAAATTAGAGGGCATAACAAAGGGGGTTAATGTTCTATAGCATCCTAACAAGCCACCGGTCTCAGGTAACTCCATAGAGAGTGTATTCTCCTTTGTACTTGCATTATTTCCATACTAGAGAAAAGAGAGCAGAGCAGCCTCACCTTCTAGCTGGGTTTTTCTCCCGTAAGGGTTTCCCATAGCAAATATTTATATTGTTTTGTGGATGGTGTGTGATTGTGTTTTACTGTTCTCTATTTTCCACATTTTATCTATTTCATGGATAAGCAGAAAATTAGTAACTAAAGATTCTAAAATCTAAAGGAATTTAACCTTCATAGTGTAGATTTCAATTTTATTTATTAGAACTGTTGTGACAAATGGTTCTAGTGGAATATCCACTACAATTTACAGATCATACAATCCCTTACCTGAGGATCAAATAAATCTCTATCAATCCAAATTTCTTCCTTGAAGAATTTCTAGGTCAAAAACTAGGCTCATTATGATAGAGGGTTGCCTTCGAAAAGCCCCATTGGTGACCACCAAAAGCTATGATCAATAAAGGACAAGCCAGCACTCAAGGAATCACTTTTAAAAACCAACTTATGCTTGATTGTTTCTCATGCTTTCCATATGCTCTTAGCCACAAAAGTCCACTTAATGATGACCAAGGTAAGTGTAATTACTAGAGTTTGCAAATTCAGATTGCTCCAAATCCTTTGACCTAGAGGGCACCAAAAGTGATGTAGTTCCTCTAGAGAATTTTCCATGCTTCATGGCTTTCCACTTCCCCAATGACCCCATTTGGTGCCTAGCACCTAGGATTGTGTATGTAGAGATAATACCCATTCCTCACATGTCTTGGAGTGCAGAAAAAAATTTATAATTAACTCTATAGAATCCCTTTTCTCCCTTCGAATTAGCCCATAAAAAATCCAAAAGCAACTTTCCAATTGCAAATAGGATCTAATAAATGGGACCCAACATGAGCAATAGAAAACACGATTTCCACACAACTCTTCGGTGCACATATAGAACTTGGCAACAAAAGACATAGTCTAGATAACCCATTGGTCAGTTTTGTCACCATTCTTTGAAAAACAACCTCCCACTGTGCCTTGGTAAATACATGAAAAGCAAAAGGGTTCCCTATGAATTTTAAGTCAGACTAAATCCCAAGCCACCCACGTCCTGCAATTTGGAAATCAAATTTGATGAACATGGTGTCTAGTCCCAAGCTTCTCGCCCATTCTATTCATTCCTAGATGGTGATGATATTGCTTGAAACATAGCAACCTCTAATGAAGCCTCTTTGTTCAGGCGTTATAATCTTCGTGAAAATATGCTTCAATTGTAGAAGGGCTTTGGCCAATATATTGTACAAAACATTCAACGATGTGATTGGATGCCAACTGGTAATTAACACGAGGTCTCCAAGCTTAGGGATAAACTTGATACACCCCTTGTTAATGCAACTCCCCGATGATTGATTATGTATAGACTCCCTCTACATCTGAAGCGAGTCAAGCCCAAAAAAGTCCCCTGTGGCTTTTTAAAATTCACATGGGTAGCCATCTAGACCTAGGTACTTGCGGTCAACCATCTCTTTCAAGGTTGCTATCAACTCATTCGATGTTGACTCTATTAAGCAACTATTTCGACTAGGGGGTCAACTCCATGTGCCATGAAGCTATGTACCAGATGGTGCAACAAAGTTTGAAGACTTATTGGTTCTACAAGACATTTTTGGCCTCGGCACGTATTTTTGTAATTGGAAATTCCGCTCCCCTGCATGGGATAATAATGTAATGGGTCTGCATGGATCATATTGGAGGTTAGTTGCTTAGGACTTTATCATTAGGGAAGTCCTTTCATCAAGGGAAGGACTTTATCATATATTGTTCAAGAGTCGGACCTGCCTGTAACCCTAATTGTTATGTAAAGGGTATAGGTTGGCCCTGTTATCGCTCAGTTTGTAGGAAAGGTTTAAGTAGCTTGAAGTCAAGGCTCAAACTGGCGTAACAGGAGCTTCCCCACCCACTGTCACCTCGATGGGGAGCTCTTTCTATTTAGGGTGGCTAATCCCAAGGTAAACATCCCTAGTAATCTGGGGTGTTTGAAGGAAAAGGATTAAGGATTAGAGGCTTAAAGGGTCAGATAGGCTTTCCCTTCACAGATTACTGCCAAGAAGATAGTCAAGGATGAAGGTATCCCACTAAGAAATGCACCTGTTCGCGAGACAAGGCAAATGAAACTAAAATGTGCATACAGTGGTTAGTGCTTCAAAATATTAATGACTATCTTTAATACATATGAGCAAATGATAAATGTAATTATTGACGAAGTCAA
>JZKD02S1330000.1:95847-116538 GCA_000966675.3 Picea glauca | reverse complement strand
GCACTGAGAAGTTCTCTTGGTGTAGAGGATCCATGGGCATTGCTGCCCTGGATTGTTGACTATGTAACCCTGTAACCCCCTGTATGCAAAGAAAACAACAAGTGGGAGAATGTTGTGTATGTGTTATATTCTTTGCACGAGTAGTAGTGTTTGAGCATATGCATCGGGAAACGTGTCATGTATTTAGGTGGTTTTTCGGCACATGGTTTTTGCCAATGGTTTTCTATTTCCGGCTAAGGAATTAGGGTTTTGGACTAATCCAGGTCATTGGGTTAGGGTTTTGGATGCCGCTGGCTCCTATATGTATATTGTATTATAAACAATGTTTGGATGCCGCTGGCTCCTATATGTATATTGTATTATAAACAATGTATCACTATGAATGAATATAGAATATGTTGGTTTTCCCGGTTTGGGTTTCCAGGGGAAAAATCTCTGTGTAATGTTTGTATTTTCCATTGTATCTTTTCTGTTCTTTTCTGAATATCTGTTTACAGTAGATATTGTACAAGGTTAGAATTTACAAATATGACAGTCCTAAAAATAGTAAGAATGTTATAAAAGATGGATGAAATGCAAGCCTAAACTAACACATTAAGTAAACAGTGCTTGTTGAAATATTAAATAACATTAAACAACTCTTAATTATGCAAGACATCAAGCCCTAGTTGGCTGAAAACTACAACAATGATGCAATAAATGATGTTCACAATATTTCTAAATAAGGAATGCAATAAAACCCTAGATGTTAGGCTATTAATGACTAAGAAATGAAGATGCAATGCAATAGGTCCTAAATCTAGCATTAGATGTCAAGGAGAGAGAGGTTTAGGGTTTTAAAAGCCACTTTGCAAGAGAATAGACTAGTGTCATCTAGCTTCCTTGGGCATATTGAGTCTAACATGTAACTTCTATGGAGAGCAAAGGCAAGGAGAAGACCTAAAATTGAACCCTAGGGTAGTACACTACAAACCCTAGGTATCAATTTCTAGAAGAGCAACTTAGAGTAGTTCACTACAAACCCAAAGAGGTCGTCCTATGGCTTCTAAGAACCTTTAGCAAGGGATCTAGAAGGATCTTAGTCAAAACCCTAGAGTAGTCCACTATAAACCATAGAATTTTAACCTACAAGAATAGCCCTAGAGTAGTCCACTAGAAACCCTATAATAACTCTTATGTCCTTCAACAAGCTCAAAATAAATGATAACAAGGGGAGGTACTCCACTACAAAGCTCCCCAAGGGTTTCAAAACATAGGTTTATCCAACAAAACAAGATAACATGCAAACTATCACCACTTTGATAAAGCATTTACTTAATACATCAAGAATAAACCACCCAAAACTTGAAAAGAACACTTACTAGTCAAATTGTTGAGCATAAAAGAAACCCTAGACATGAAATCATCCACAAGAAACTTGAAAAGCATCCACTAGATCATCTCCAAGAAAGTGCACATAGGTACTCCATGATGAGAAAGAAAGATAAGAGACAAGTGTAATAGTTCTCCACAAGATGAGTTATGATTTACAAATGAGGAAATGATCCTCTATAAAGATGAAACAAGTCTAGCACCTCATCTCTCTAAAACACCCTAAAATCATAATAATCCATGATACAAGGTGGATAGGTCTTAAGCCGACCCCCAAAATAGCCTCCGATATAAAGATAAAATGATAATACATCAAAACATCCTCTAAAAGTGCTACACGTGTGAGTGTAGGATGCCCAAAGAGGGTGACATCATCTCTTTAAGGGGCATGAAGTCTCCAAAAGTCACATCAATCCCCAAAAGGTGCAAAGCATCATGATAGGGTGTGATGTCCCCATTTTTTGGACATTATTATATTACAGAGTGTTATGCTAACCAGAGTAGCCAAATGGACGTGATAGTGAGTTCAGAGGATATTGAGGGGTTTTATCGGGCTCGACTTGCATTGTTCATCATATTTCATCACCAGGATCCATTCCGCACAACTTGGCTTTGGTTCCGTTGCATTCCGACGATTTTCGTAATTTTGAGTTATTATGAGTCATATTTTAATTAAATTCACTAAGAAGGTCATATTGGGCATAATACTTGGAGGAACCTCTTAGTGTAATAGCTCATTGGAATCAGGAGGAAGATCACTACGAGATAAGGTGATGAGAAGTGACTTTCAGTGGCCGGATAAGCCATAATGATGGATAAATACTTTTTTAGAGGTAAAATGGTTAATTAATTAATAAAGTGATTTAATTAATGAATAACAAAATAAATTAAAAGTCACTTGGAGAGAAAGGGTGAACAGGGGGGATAAAAGAGAGATAGGGGCCTATATTATTTCATTATGTTGATTATCATTTTGATGTTTGGCTTCTTGCTAGAAAGCCCATGATACTTGAGGGTTTTGACTGAACAAATCCTAGAGATTAGCTCGATGGTGAAAGATTCTACCTTTCCTGATCCAAGCTTGGCCAAGGAGGTGAAATATTCCTCCCTCACCATTCTACATCAGTTTCCATTCAGTTCAGATCCATTTCAGTCATTCATTTGTGAAGCAGGGCAAAATATTGCTTGGAGGGGCGCATCTGGTAGTGGAAATCTTCATATTTTGGGGTTGTATCAGTTTCTATTTGTTGGGATCGAGTTATATACATTTTGGGCGAATTATTTATGAGGAGATTGGCCATTTCATTGGTGGATTGAGTCTTATCATCAACCAAGACGAATTCTGACCAAGCAGGGCACATATCTTGTCATTGGGGTCATCCTTTGTTGAAGAAATTACATATTTTTGGAGCAGTTGTTAGAGGGATTCTATTGGGAGACTCTTTGCCTTTCTTTGGCTGCATTTTGTATGCATTTTCCAGCCATATATCAGCTGTAGCAAATACATTTTAGATATAGAAATTACTGTGTGTTGGACAACGAAGTGCATATTAAATAAAGCAAGGATTTGAGGTACTGTCTTATGGTGTTTGATAGCTATTAGTTTCTGATTTATTTGGTTATCATTGCATGTGTTTTTCTTATATATTACATGAAGAAATATGGGCCAAATATATCAGAAAATACACTTAAATGAATGCTACAACCATTGCACACAAAGTGTTTGACAAAACACTTCAACCAACCAACTGCAAATAAATGTAGCATCAAACACAAATTCAAAACAACCACTCATTGGGAAGAGTTTTAGGTGTTGCATGTGATGTGTTTGACATAAATGTCATCCCTTAAACTTGAGTTAATTGGGACAACAAGTATTGAAGTGATTTCAAGGGAGTTGGGAGCTTGTATGCCAAGTGTTTGACAAAATTCCTCAACCACATAGATTTGATTTTTACATCAGATTTGGTTGGGAACATTACAATGGTATCAGAGCGAATTTCCTTCGCCAACCTGTGATATACATTGATGATCTAGAGGAGAGATGGAGTTTGTGGATTTTGCAGAAGAGATCATATATTGTGATAAGGAATATTATGCCCTTAGTGAGACATTCGGGGCTCAAGTAACATTCCAACAATTTGTATCCATAAAAAATCCTAGGTGGAGAAAAAATGAGGTTACACATTGGGCCAAAAAGATGGAAGAAATCCATTATTGGAGCAGCATAACAGAGGAGAATAGAGCCAAAGAAGACAAGGAGGTAGATACATCACTGCCAGCTAGTAGATGGAAGGAAACATAGATTGAGCCTACACCCAGTAGACGTAGGGAGCTTTGCTACAATTGCAAAGTGCCTTGGGAGCCAAATCACAGATGCAGGGGTAAAGGGAACGTGCACATTGTTGAGGTGCACTATGATACTGAAGATGAGGAGATGCAGGAGGATTCAACCATAGATGCCTATTTAGAGCAGTCCGATGAGGCTAGTGACTCTTGCGCATCTGAGGGACAGTTGGATGGACATGATGATAGCGCATGTTCTTCATCTTCCTTATCAGACAGTGTTGAAGATTCAACACTTCAACATAGTGGTGACACTTGTGAGGATTCATATGTGTTAGCACTTAGACATGAGGAGACATGAGGAGATTAGGAGGTTGGATGACCTACCCTTGGGTGTAGACATGGCTTCCAGGAAGTCATGTATAGAGGATGATGAGCTTTCTATGATGACAATGACACATTTTTCATCTTCTCAGACACCTATGATAGCCACGACACATGAGGATATCAAGGGCATTCCTGATATAATAGAGGAGCCTTGTGTATGGATTGAACACTAGGGACATGTAGATCTGTAGACCCAGGATGAGAGGCATGACTTGGAGACAGATGATTATATACATGGGGAGAGTGAGTCACCTCTTTTGGGGAGTCCATTGATGGATCAGATTGTGGAGACTGACAACTTGTTGGGATACTTATTTCCAGGATCGTTCTATGACAATGAGGATGCACTTCTTATTGGTAGGGATGACCACAACACATGTCTGGACACATCTGTATGGGATCCGGGCACAAATGATATTAGTAGGGTGAGTGCACAAGAGGATACCACTGCACATACATGTTACAACATGATTCAGATGGAGGTAGCAGTTGGTGATGGTGTGTAGTGGTGTACATGAGGATTCAGTGGCACAGAGGACAATGGACGATTCAGTGCCTTATCTCTTGATGAGAGTGTTGATTGAGATTCCATTGTTGCCTTTAGTAGCGAGAGTCATAAGGTAACACTTCAACAAGATTGTGATCAGGAGTCGTTACACTTGGCAGGACAACTGAGAGTCAGTGAGAACATAATCAGGGAAGCCACTAAATGCATTGATGACACCCATGCATTGGTGGCAAGATATTGTTGGAGGGAATCGATGTCACATGATAGTTAAGATGGGGGACTTGCGATGTTTCCCTAGTCTCACTTCAATTGGAATTTGCAATGCTCGGATATATTAGTGAAACTTACTAGTTTTGGCAAGGTTTGAAGAATATAAAACCCTAACTTCTACACACTGTAACTATGAAATTCCTACGTCTCTCATGCTGAATTTTTCATTGGAGATAACGTAGGATGTCTTCTTTCCAACATTTCAAGTCTCACTCAATTCAGAGGTTCCTAGAAAAAGTTATAGCTCCAACTACGAAATATACTCCTTGAAGATACTCATTCGAGATTCATGCACTCTGATACTACTTATAGTTAACATAAATAATAATAAAACATAATAAACATGCATACACACAATGTACACCACATATGGATGTGGAACACAACTCCTAAAAGTATAATAAATATGAGTTACATAATACACCCTTAAATATCAAGAAAACTTCAAACAATCCAATCCATTCAAACACAATAATCATATTTCATTTAAATATCAAAATAACTTCAAACACAATAATTATATTTAAACAATCCAATACATTCAAACACAATAATCATATTTCATTTAAATATCAATATAACTTCAAAGAATCCAATACATTCAAACACAATAATCATATTTCATGTGTAATAATAGTTATATTAACCTTTTATATATAGAAGTTCACACTCAGTACCTATATAGACCCATTACTACGACATCTACCATTTACCTTTACATTTGATTCATTATCCCTTTATGTACCCCATTAAAATCATTACATACATTACAAAGAACTTAATTTATATGATATTATTTTGTAGGACCCGACATTGCTTAGGTGTGTAAACCCTCGAAAATCAGTTTTTTGAATTGGACCAACGGGCATTAAATAAAAGGGAGAGAGGAGCCTTTTTCCCAATAAACAGCTATTTATATTTATCAAAACTTCATTGTAGCTTTTTCAATATAACGTTTAGTACAAAATAAATTTCGTTGTAGCTTTTTCATTATAACGTTTAGTACAAAATTGAAAAAGGATGTTTAATTTCAATAAAATAGTTTCAACAACTCCATAAAACTACTATGTAGACATAGTCAAGTCCACCTCGGTTTAGGTTTGTAGGTATATTGTAGAACAAATTACCCTATGATAAAATTAAAACGACATAACATAGATAAGGAGTCTCTTCCCAAACCACAGTCAAGAAACAAGAGCCAAACATCTAAGGAACCCCAAGCCCAGAACAGATAAATGGAGCAACCAACATTCACATTCCGCCATATAATAGTCCCTATTAACACTTTGAACGTTAGAAATGATGGTCTTTAAGGCAGGGTATAATCCTCCAGACTTCGCATGTCTGAGATCGGGAAAGAACAATGCCATGAATTGAAGCCGCTTCGATGTATGTGGTTATGAGGTGATGCGGGGGTGACCAGAGGGTTTAATCCCTCTCCCTTTCTCGAATTTTTGGATGGGACAAGAGAGAGGGACAAAACCTGCTCATTTTTATTTTTATTTTTGTATAAATCAAGGGATGGGTTTGAAATCTCTCCTCATCCCATCACGCTTCCGCAATGAAATTTCTCCTTCGTCTAAGGTGGCTCCGATGTTGGCCATGACATCTGCCTCTGAGTTAAACTAACGTTTCACTTGGTAGAATCAATCCTCCTGAATTATAAGGTGAGGGGGGATTGATCTTGTAATGGTTCTTGAGACGTTTTGCACGTTGAAGGCTCTTCCCACCTGCAGAGCCCTAACTACATGCGAGGAGTCACTAATGATAGTAATATTGGCGCTGGTTTGCCCACTTGGTAGGTGAAGGCCTTGATAGGCATCCATGTCCTCTGCCTCGTTGTTTGTGGCACACCCAATTCTCCAAACAAAAGATAATTCCTTCTATCCTTCGGTATCAAGGATGATCTCTCTCACACCTGCCTTACCAGAGGAGTCAAATATGGGCTTGTCATAAGCCCATCGCCAGTCATGCTAGATAGGGCCCTGCATGATGTTGTTCATTTTGGGTAAATCCTCAGCTGGAATTTCATTCTCGATCCCCAATTTCATCAATGTTTTAACTATAAATATGTGACAAATTGTAAAGGAAGGAGTAAATTCAGGCTAGAAAATTTTGGGTAAATTCTCTGCTGTTCATTTTGGGTAAATCCTCTGCTGGAATTTCATCCTCGATCCCCAATTTCATCAATGTCTTAACTATAAATATGTGTCAAATTGTAATGGAAGGAGTTAATTCAGGCTAGAAAATTTTCAGGGTATAGACACTTTCTTTCTCGTATTGCTTCTTTGAATGTAACAATAATCTTGGTGCATCCTCCTCAACCACAACTTAGTCCTTGTCAAACCTACAAACTTATCAATAAATGCAATCCTATCTAGTACAAAAAGATTAATGCATAAGAACTCTCTAATGGTGATGACCAAATGCAGATACTGTAGCACATTTATAGATCTTCTTGCTCAAATTCTCTAGTTAGCAAACACGTCACCTTAACTATAGATATTGCATTTAGTTGAAGTGTGAGTGCTCTCCTTATGGTCCAAATATTGCATATCATGGCCCATCTATAATTGCCGGCCTAGTGATTAGTTTATCCAGGGTTCTAGATATCTCGCAACCATTTAACTACAATGCCTGGATCATCATCGCACTTAGTTATAAATAGCATTCAAACTATAGTTAATATATCTCATATATGTGTGAATACCTTCCCTACACATGCATCGAGGTCAATACCTACATGTGGGAAAATGTTGTATGGTATTGCTTCTAATTGTAATGGAATGCTTTGTTTGATAAAAGAATGAGTAGTATTTTATTGCTTTGATTTTTAATTTCCATATGCTTAACTTTGATTGTTTTTGAATGATTTTGGCTGACATTGGACAATTTTTCATTTAATGTTTGTGGTATGGTCCTTATGGACCTATAATATATAAATTTATTTTTAATGTAAACGATTATCTAAGGAATAATATAAGTGAACTCCTAATTATCAATTCTTGTGTGTTGTTTTTCAAATTTAAGAGGGCAGTTGATCTTTTTGGCTTATTAAATGGACGAGGTTCAAGTAGAGAAAAACGATAAAGAGAAATATATCTCTCTTGGCTATGCAATATTAGATATATTAGATTACTCATATTTACTTTGGGACTTGGTTGCAGGTGCTAACATCCAAAACATTGTGCACAGGAAATGGCGATGTGAAACTTCCATTTGGCCATAGGTATTATGTGGGACTTGGTTTTGTAGTCTTCTCCACACTTGTGCTTGTAGAAATATTTGGATCGCCATATATGCGTAACATTCAGGTACCTATGAAAGTTGTAGATTATATAATTGTAGAATTTGTTTTAAAATCTATATCATGGTCTCTTATCCTTGTTTTTAAAAATATCGGTCTCTTGTATCAAGATCAAAATATTGCTGATAGATCTAAACAAGATATTATATTGACATTCATAGAGTGATATCTGCTCAAGTGTAACATAGGGAGACAAGAGAAAACCAAAAAAACACTAAAGATGAAGAGAAGAAAGAGACAGATAAAATAAGCTAAGGATAGATTCTATTAAATGTCCATGAGTCTACGTTGACCTTGGGACAGTGTTACATCTCCATGGTACCCACCTTAACCAAAATTGAATGGGACCAAGACTGCAGGAAAGCAAAAAAGTACATAGTTAAAACTTAAGATATATACGGGGTGAGTGGACAACTATAGTCCAGTCCCAAAGTAGGTTAATGGGATTGGAAAGTACAATATGCCAAAATGAATGATAGGGGAGTGCAAAAATCATCTCCTAAGAATAGAAAAGAATACCTAGACCTAAAAGAACAAGAAGAAAATCCTACACTTCATAGGAGCCAACTATAAAATATAATCTTGAAATGATAGAGAGATAAGATGTAAGGATGAAGAACCCTTAGTGTCTGATAACATCACCTTGAGAGAGAGAGATTATATCAATGTCCACACGTGACCAAAATAGGTCAATGTGACTAGGAAGAACAATGTTTGACAACAACAATGAATGCCTAAAACATCCTTGAAAGGCTGTAAAACTTATGGGGGGAGAGAGTGCTCCACGTAGATGAGTGGTCAACCATGTCAAGAGCACAACCCAATGGTAAATGTTCCCTATAAATCTAGGGCACTCATCCATCAAGTGAATACCAATGATATGTCAACCGATATAGCTGTTGAAGGCTCCACCTTCTAGGAAGCTGTGAAAAGGAAAAGCGCTCTCTCCAAATGATGAGTCAACATGCTCAAGATGCCATTACAATGTTAGAAATGCCCACAAATTCTAGGGCGTTGCATAACCAAGGTAAAGATCACATGAAATTCAGGAGATGTAGTCACGGAGGGTTGATCCATCCATGAAACATGTGCAAGTGAGGAGCGTATCACTAAATGAGCCACAGGACATGATAATCAATCCATAGATGAGAGAAGTATGCCTCATCTAACCAAGATGCTCAACCAAAATCAACCAATGATGGTACAATCACCAAGCTAAGCACTCTAGGGGCCAACATAGAAGCTAGACAAATGTGCAAGTGAACAACTCTCATTAGAATGCCTCAGCACCCACAAAGTGGTCATCAACTAAACTGTCACAAGGGAAGCAACTCCATGAAAGTGTGCACAAGTAATATGTCCCTATTCCATTAAAATGGTCAACGAATATCAACCTGTAATCATTTGAGCAGCGTGATGAGAATGCTAAATAGATGATAATCTATGACGTACATGCATCTGGATAGGAATATGAACAACTCTGGGATCAATATACTCCACACGTAGCTTGCTTGGGTAGGGTCTTCAAACTGGGATATGCCCTCATACAACATGAGGGATAACAATTGGCTCCATATGCAGACATGTGCTATGAAAGAAAGAGTAGATGTGAACTCCAGAATCTAATAATCTGCGTCAACTCGTCATGAAATGGATGAAAACATGTGGTGTGATAGGTCAAGAATATCACCCCAAAAGTCCACATAAGATAATAAAACTAGTAATCATAATGTCCATGAGTTCTAATACATTACATCAAAAACAACACTAAAAGAAGACATGAGCTAAAATGTCAAAGGAAACATAAAAGTAAATCCTATTTTAATGTCTAGACTCTAGGACTTATTCTCTAATCAGGACTTATTCTACTACTCATAAGAACTTATTGTATTTCTACTCTACTAATCTACTTATGGCTCTAGCTACTGTCAGAATAATAAAGTTTCAAAATTTGTCTATTCACGGGTAGTTGCAACTTTTCGCCATCTAGGTGATTGAGGTATTTTTATCATGCAAACTTGCTCAAGCAAATCTGCCTAACCACTGTAGGCAAACCAATCCCTGTCCCAGTTGTAAAGCATCTTTGTTTGGACTTGTACTATTCCAAGCTCAGGGGGGTGTCCCCGTTGAATGTATGCTGCCACCTGATAAATAAATCTGCATGTATTCCAAGATGATCAACACACTAAAAACTCACTCTTAGGCTATCCAAAAGCAGTCAAGAGCAAGGGTAAGTTCAGATAATAATTTTTTTGTTGGTTGGGATCAGATTCCAGAGGTATGCATAACGGCAAGAAAAGATGGATTTGAAATGAAAGAAAGTGCACTTTAAGTGAATAAAATTCAAAGTAAATGCATGGAAAATCACACCACACTGCCAGACAATTAGATCAATATAGCCAAAAGATTAAGAGAGCTAAGACAAAGCATAACTATATCGGATCACTTATTACCCAAGAGATTGTCTACATAATAGTGAACAATAGGTGACAGGCTACCATTGAATTCCTTGCTCGCTGTGCAGGTGCTTGTCAAAGTTCGATGGGTGAGAGAATGAGAAGACTCCTGCTGCCACACACTGTATCCAGATTCCTTATTATCCAACCCTGAAACTACTTTTGCAATCTGCCTTTATAGGAAAATCCTCATCTCCAAACCTAGTCGCCTTAACTGCTTAAAAGAAGGAATAAAGCATGCAAAGACAAAAGCTTTGCATGCAAACTCAGTGTGACTTCCTTTTCTACTTTCAAAATAGTTTTTTCCCTTTTGCTGTTTTTGTAACAATACCCTCCTGTTTTAATCAATTAGGTCACATGGCTTACAACATTTCTAGCTGTCATAACTGTTGTTCTGAAACCAAGTCAAACTGCTGTAATGTGCATGGATTTTGGTTGTTTTTGTTTATGTTTTGGCAGCATCGAGCAGACATTCTCCCAGATTGATCATGCTGATTTGACCAAGGGAGGATGATACATTCACTCACGGGGGGCATGCTGATTTGGCTAGTGCTGAATGGCCCAGGTGTAGTCTTTCTCCTATTAGTCATGCTGATTTGACGAGGAGTGGAAAAGACTCGAGGTGCTGATGTTTTTCCAGATCGCTGCATCGGGCAAACATTCTCCCAGATCGGTCATGCTGATTTGACCAAGGGAGAATGATACATTCACTCATGGGGCCATGTTGATTTGGCTAGTGGTGAATGGCCCAGGGCATTGATGTTTCTTGAGCTAGTAGCATCAGGCAAACATTCTCCTAGATTGGCCATGTTGATTTGACCAAGGGAGAATGATACATTCACTCATGGGGCCATGCTGATTTGGCTAGTAGTGAATGGCCCAGGCGCAGTCTTTCACCTTGGTCATGTTTATTTGACAAGGAGAGATAAAGACTCGAGATGCTATCACATGCCTGCTCCGAGATGGAGTGATCTATTTCTTATAGGGTAGGTTTGACTTGTTTACAAGTCTAGTCTAATGTTGAAGATGTAGGCTCAAGAGACCTCTTGTGATGAGGGGCTTCTCGGTGGGTTTACTCAACATTAGAGCTCTATATTGATTAGACGTGCATGTGAGGAGATGATTACATCAACTAAGTGCATACAGGAGATGATCACATCAACAAGGCTCATGGACAACTTTTCTAGTAAAGAAGAAATGCCAAGAAGACAAGACAAACCATTGAAGAAACCCTGGAAAACAATTAAAGAAGATATTGAAGACAAAAGAAGAAGTTGGCCCCACAAGTAAATTAAGGGAGACTCAAACTGTATAAATAAAGGTTGGATCATTTCATTTTGACACAAACTCATCCTCTCTCAAAAGGTGCGCATCTCCCAGTGGCTTCTCCCAGAGGCAGAATAGTGCTATTCTTCTTTGAGGGTTCTTCCTCAAGGGCGAATTTATCTTGTGCTCAGGATTCTTCATTTTATGGTGATGTTCTTCCTGGCTTGAATTCTTCTTAAGAAAAGTTGCTGGGTTTTCTCCCAAGGTTGGGTTTCCTAGGATAAAATCTTGTGTCTATTGTGCATGGCTATCCTTCTATGATTCTGTTGTTTCTGCTGCAGTTTTATTTTGGTTGAGATTTTCAGTGTGTAATTATTCTATGATAACAATGGCATATAATTCTGTTTGAAATCATAAGGAAATAATTATCATATCTGAAAATTGAAAATTCAACAGTTTTGAGGTAAGGTCGAAATGTTGTGAGAAGATAATGGAGTATAGTTGTTTTGCATGATTTTTTTGGACAACTATAATTCTTTATATTCCTACTTTTCCTTTCCCAATAGCCTTTGAAAGTCAATAAAGGTTGCCACTAAGGGCTCGACCCAACAATTCACTCTTTTTGCTTTACAATCACCACTTTTTACTCGGTTTATAACTTTAACTAGCTTTACAATTTTCCTTTAAAACAAAGCATAACCTAAGGCAAACCTTTTTTTCCTTTGACAATCTAAGAGATCAAATCACACCCTTTTCTCCTAGCCAGTTGCCACATGTCACAATGAGCAACCATCCAACTCTTCATATTGCTTTTGTCTCAACAAACTTCACCCATTGGAACCTTGAGCCATACCACCATTGCTTGCTTGGAAACATGACATTTAATGGTTAACTTGTACCTGCCATACATAGAAATTGCTAATTATAAACATGTCCAAAAAAACAATCTTTCTCCAACAAAACAAAAAGTAGAAAGCGGAAAACACTAATCATGAGGAGATGGAGCAACAATTTATCTTCTGAAAAAGAAAAAATAAAAAAAACAAACAAGTGAGTAAAAGTGATGATCTTGTCTCTGAGCGAAAACAGTTTCATTGGACTCGCTTTTTAACGAAGATCACAAATGTAATCATCTATGACATGCGAGCATCAAATCTCTTAATACTAGAAAAAAACAAATTTCTAAAAATAGCAGTTTTTTGGAATTTGATGAAACTGACTTTGGAAGGAGCCTTGATTGATGCCGATGTTTGGATGCATTTGAAATAAAACTAGTGTGATGGAATCTCATTGGATCTTAACCCTCCAATTGTGCAAGTACTACTAGGGGTTAACAAGTAGAAAGAATTTGCTTAAGCGATTTCTTCAATCCTGTAGGGACACAACCATAAGTTGTCAAATTTGTCATGTTTTCCTAGTTTCTCTCTCTTTTTGTCCCACATTAGGACTAGATCCCCCTTTTGTAGAACCCTTTGACGAGCACTCTTGTCAAATGTCCGCTTGACCTTGTCTTTATTTTTAATTGGATGATCAAATGCCTTTCGTCGATTGTCATCAAGCTCCACTAGTTGATTCACCCTTGCATGAACTACTTCCTAATTTGTTATAAAGTGATGCACTAGCTAATACACTGGAATCTTCAAATGAATGGACAAAGTAACTTCTAACTTGTATACCAATTCAAATGGGCTTTTTCTTGTAGCTTCTTTCTCTGTGATTTGATATGCCCATAGAGCATGCTTGATTTTGCTATCCCAACACTTCTTATCATTGTCCTCAATCTTCTTTATTATAGTTATTAGATTCTTGTTACTCGATTCAACCAAGTCATTTCCTTTTGGGTAATAGTTAGATGAAGGGGATATGATAATCCCATAATTGAGACAAAAAATTGGCAAATCTATTGAGCTAAATGCTTTGGAATTATCAATAGTGATATTTTTTGGGACCCAAACCTAGTGATTATTTTATACTCAAGAAATTCCATGATCACTTTGTCAGTTTCCCTCTTTGTGGGTATTACTTCAACCCACCGAGCGAAATAACCAGTGGTTGTGATGATCCATCAAAAACCATTGCTTGATTTTTTTTTGAATTCCTGAATAAAATCTAGGACCCATTGTTGAAATGGTGCCTTAATAACCATTGGTTGCAAAGGTAAGGCTGCCAAATGTATCTATAAACAACTAACAAGGTTGACATGTTCTAATGAAACAATGGACATTAGCAAATATTGTTCGCCAATAATACCCTACTCTCAAAATCTTGTGCGTTGCCGCTCTAGCCGCATAATGTCCACCACATAATCCTGTATGCAACTCTGTCATGAGCCTTTTAAAACCTCATCAACACATTTGAGCACTGATCCCTCAGGATTTCTTGAACCTAAACCTTCTTGAATCAAAAAATACTTTGATGCCTTCAACCTTAATGCTCTTCTCTCGTGATCACCTAAGTGATCCAGACATGATAAATTCTTCAAATGTTAAACAATGTCTTCATACCAATTGTGATGCTCTAACTCCTCTAAAACAAGAGAGGGCAGGATGCTCCCCCTCCCGCTGCCATGGGCAAGACGACTGAAGGGAAAGGTAGTAGGTAGACGGTGGCTAGGGATGGCATTGTTAATCAAGGAGAGGGAGCTTAAAATCTTGTTATGATTATTGATTACACAAGCTTTTGCGATTTTATTATTTGTGACAAATTTCAGGATTACTACTAGTAATTGATGTATTTACTATTTCATGATATACTTTTGGTGAATTCTATAGGTTCACATCATTTGGATACAAGAAAGTAATATGTAAACTCCAACATGATTGTTTTGCAAATTTGTACTATTCATATCTTGCATGCCTAAGAACTTAACATGCAAACTACTATATTATCCAAAAGAATCTTTATTCAAAAGATTAAATGGATGAAAGTCATTGTTGGCATTGAATTATAAAACACACTGTTTGGTTGTGAGATTGCAAATGAGTGCTTTTGGTGTTTGTATAATAAAAATACAATAAATATGTTGATAATATTTTGTATTTTGTTTCATGGTCACAGGTTATAATAGGATTGGCTATTGGCATGCTCGTGGCCTCTACAGTACATGTCACTCGTTGTGAGGATAATTGCTTTACACAATGTTACGATGTCCTTCCGGAGGTAAGTCAAAACAATTGATTTTAGACGTCTTTGATCATTTATGAGGAGATAATTTTTCATGTTTTGGATTGCATTATCCTCAACAATAAACATTTCAAAGGAAAAGTTGATTCCCGCCTATCCCACTAATACATGTCCATGTTCATTTGAAATTTATTTATAGATAACAATGCTCCACGTTTGTTGGAGAAATTTCCAACAAATATATGAAAGCCTCAAATAGCAAAGATCAAATAGTTACATTTTTGCTAGTAGGACAAACAATTTTCTCCTATCAGTTATATATAATAAACTATACTATGCATGAGACATTATAGATGAAATGGTAAAAAGTGCATCTTAAAGATATACGTTCCTAGTACATGGTTGTCTTTTCTATTTCGTTGTAACCTTCATTCTGTTGATATTATGGTAGCTGCGGGAGGTATTTACCTCCACGTGTAAACCTGGCGAGAATAGAATATTTCGGGAAGCAAGAAGAAGCCCTAATTAGTTGGCTAATAACCCTAGAAGACAAGTCGACTCAAGAGGATAATTTGTATTAGGTTATTAGCCTCGAAGAGAAGAAGTCGGCTAAAGGAAATATTATATACTAAGTAAATAGGCACCCAGAATGAGAATTCGGCCTAGGCAGTTTGCTAGTTTTAGTATTAATACAGGAGGCCAGTCTTCACTCTGGCAGGCATTCTCAGAACTGCAGAAGCAACACTTGTGCGCACTGCAGTTGGCCAGTTTTTGCGCAAGTCTGGAGGAGAGACACCGTTGCAGCTGCTGCAACTAGCAGATTTTGGTTTTGGCTTGGACTATCTCTTGGTTATGGTTTGGACTCTCTGATCAGATCTTGTTTAGTGTGCTATACTTGGAGAGAGAGGTGCGCTATCTTGTTTGGCTATCTAGCCTAGGGTTTTGCTTCCGGAATGATTCTCTATCAAAGTTAAGGTGCTCGGGGGTGGCTTCGGCCTATGGTTGGGTGACAATAGTGATATTGTCTATGGTTAAATGAGCAGATCCATCATAATCTAACAAGTTATGGGCCCACACTTCCTTCATCCAGTCTAACCACTGGAAGGAAGCATAGCCATAAGGATACTAAGCTCATTGAAGAACTTCCGCTAGGGTTTCTAGCAGGAGCAGTTACCAAAGCACTGCCTCTAGGGTTACTAGCAGGTGCAGTTGCAGAAACCCTAACCCTCTCGTTGAGGCACCTTAAGTGAAGGGATTGACCTAATTTTCGGATAGACTAGTGCACCCTAGCCTAGTGCATCTCCTGGTACTCTTAGCAAGCTAAGACATCAAGTTTTAGTTTTTGGTCAAATCTAGGGTTGACCAAGTCAAAGCAGACATGACTTACTCTATGAAGTTGGAAAACAAGTTAGAAGGGGCTTCTAACTTCAGAGCGTGAAAGACAAGGATTGACCTCATCCTTGCCAAGAATAAAGTGTTGGATATCGTGAAAGGAAAGATCATGGAACAAGAGTTTGAAGAAGGAAAAGAGAAGGAACCTCAGAACGTTGCAGTTATGGAGAAGTTCAAAGACAATGACATCAATGCC
This sequence comes from Picea glauca, assembly GCA_000966675.3. Lineage (NCBI taxonomy): Eukaryota > Viridiplantae > Streptophyta > Pinopsida > Pinales > Pinaceae > Picea > Picea glauca. Next base: position 99,976 of record JZKD02S1330000.1, on the reverse strand, counting down.
ATGAGTATCATAGTGGATTCTATAAAAGACCACCTGATACCCTACATCTCCCATCTTGATTCATCTAAGAAGATGTACGATGCCCTAACAAACCTCTTCTTAGTCAGAAACATTGGACAAGTAATGAGTCTGAAGAATAAGCTCCGTGACATGAAGATGAATGATGATGACACCATAACATCATACTTTATGAGAATCTCTCAGTTAAGAGATCAACTACAAGCTATTGAAGAGATCATTTCAGAGAAGGAACTGGTAAATGGAGTACTCAATGGTCTTCCCAAGACATGGGATGCATTTGCCGCAAGCAGGAACACAAGGAAGGAGTATCCTACATTTGAAGAACTTTGGACTTGTTGTGCACAAGAAGAATCAAGGATCAATGCAAAAGAGAAACCCCAAAAGAAGTACGATGATCAAGCCTTCACAACAAGGTTCAAGGATTTCAGGAATAAAAAGAAGTTTGGCTCCAGAAAGAAACCAAATCAAGAGAAAGATATGTCAAGAATACAATGCTTCAATTGTTGAAAGTATGGTCACTACAAGAATCATTGTCCCGAGTTAAAGAGAAGGAAGGAAACACATGATGCATCAGTTGCCGAAGAAAGAGAACCCTCAAAGAAAGCCAAGCAGGACAAAACATACTTCTTCTTCTAAGACAAGGTAACAATACGCTTCATAGTTCTTGTATATACCTTGTTTTTTTGTACATATCTTGCATATCTATTTCCAGAAGATAATATATTCAAAGAGAAACTATACCTATGGAAGAACAACAAGATAAGGATTGCTATCACAATGACTACAAGTCAGGCAATATACATGAAAGGATCAAGTACATCAACAAACCCTAGTAACAATTCATGTTGAAGTTATTACATAAGTAACAGTTGCAAGATAAGCCAAAATCAGAATCAAACTTGAAGAAACCTAGAAGAAGTAAAAATAGAAAGAAGTCAACAATCAAGAGGAAATTGGAAAAAGGACTTGTGACACTTTGCAGAAGGCAATAAGGATGCAGACGAAAGCGTGGGCTCTCTTAGTTGGAGGGAGTTGATTACAGAATTCCAAAATATGAGCATGCACTCATGCATGAAGCAAGGATTAGGAGGGAGCTAATCCTAAATAATATGATCCACTGAAGATGATGAAGTATCTATTCATGTTCCCATCAATGGTAGCAACCATGAAAAGCAACACGTATTTAGTTTGACTTTAGAAGAAGTCTTCTCCAGAAAAAGAAGCCTCAAAGTATCTCTGGTTGTCCATCCACATCCATGATCCTATGATGAAAGAAAGAAGTGGAATCTTCAGGGCATGGAATCTATAGAAAACTCCATGGACCCAAGAGCTAAAGAAAAACATGAGGAAGAACATGAAGATTCCAAGGAAGAAAGAAAAGCCAGAACAACCAGTCATTRTATCAAGAATCACAAGACTACCAGCYTGATATGAAATAAATCAAGCAGAGGAACTGAAAGTTGTGATGAAGAACAGTGTATGGAAGAMTTATGAATGTAAGCATTGCAAGATCCAGAACTAGAGGTTCTCCCAGATGGAGGGAGAAGACTATGATGATTGCTTGTTCCAGTAAACTAGACATACCTCTACATGAGCTAGTATATCGTCCGCAATATCCATGGGTTGGAGTTTACATGAAGAGAAACCTCAAGGCTTTGAGGTATACCAGAAAGAGACCCTTGTATGCAGATGGAAGAAGATCTTGTATGGAGTCAAACAACTTGGTGCAAAGCCGTCAATACACAACAGAAGCGTGGTGAAAAACTTTCTATAATAGAGATATTGTATCAAAATGGTTACTCAGAAGTCCAGGATGATGGATTGCTAATCCATGACAAATTCTCATGATGACAGAAGAAGTGCCACATGGATATGTTCCAGTTTGAGCCCTGCCACGATGTTATGAGCTAGCAGGAAACAAAAGAGTTGAATTCAACAATGATATACTATATTGATCAGAGCTATATGAAGGCTTCAAAGAAAACTAGTGTTCCAGAAAGACCAAAGTACATTGAGATCAAGCATTACACACTTCGTGATGAAGTCTAGAAAAGAGAAAGTGGTACTCCAATATATATCTCCACAGATGAGCAGATAAGGAAACATTTTGGTAAAGCCTCTGTCTAAGATGAAAGAGTTTGCGTACTCAAGTTGGAGCTCGTGGAGACGACTTCCTTATTGAAAAAGGAAGAGATGACTCCCAGGTTGTGAAGGAGCACTGATGTGCTATTGATTTATGGACAGTCATTTTTCAAGTTCGAAAAATGGTCCAGGATGAGCAGTTCCTTTCCAGTTCGGAAAATGGTCCAGATCGCGGTCATTTTCGTAATGAAAATGGTTCGATGGATTGTTGATGTACCATAGATAGCGATTTCCCATTGTGGTTAACATGGGGAATGGTCTAAGACAGTCTCTCTTCTTGACGGTCACTCTCAGTAGTGGTCAAGAAGACTGGTCCACCTCGCCGAACAATCATTCTTTCGAAGCTCACAATTGTGAGCAGTTTCGAAGAATGGTCCGTTTTGGAGGTTGGTGCAGGACAGTCATTTCCTTAGGAAATGGTCCAGACAGTCATTCCCTAGGGAAGATTCATTTTCTCCAGGTTGCACTTTGTTTAATGCTGGAAGAATGGCCCAGATAGGTGAATGGTCCAGGTTCATCAATCAGGGACAGGCATTCCCTAGGGCAGATTCATTCTCTCCTAGATAGAGGACAGAGGAACATGATGAACGCCATACAATAGATGGCTATTAGTACACATATGCTCCAGCATTGCATGAGCACTATAGGTGCCGACGCCGCAGGAGGAGTGAGTGGTTCAAGAGGACACCGGGGAGGTGGGGTTAGTGGCTCCATTGGATCTCAGGGCGGAACTAGTCCACACCCTTCACCAGTTTGAGCCTACACATCATTTGGGAGGATTCCCCGACCTTTATAACCATAGTTCCAGGGAGGACATCCATTGGGACAGCCAGGGTAGGCGGGAGGACAGCCGGGTCAGGGACAGGTAGTGCCATAGGATCCGTTTGGGGAGTACAGGAGGGACTACTTGGCACTAGGAATGAAGTTCCATGCAGACATGAGTTTGATGGACTACTGTTCGATTAGATATCGAAACAGACCTCGGGAGGCACAAAGAGGCAATGGACAAACTCACAACATCGATTTCATCAAGAAAGTGGGAAAGCTGAACATTCCTACTTTCGACGGATCATCACAATGCTCAGCTCAAGCATGGGTACAGAAGCTTGACACATATTTCAAGCTTAACCCGATGACAGAGTCAGAAGCTATCAGCTTCGCCACCTTGCACTTGGAGGGGGAGGCCCACGAGTGGTGGTACCATGGGTGGTGACCTTGGGTCACAGCCACATTACTTCATATTTGGAGTTCACTGAGAGGTTGATGGAGAGGTTTGACAGGAGAGATCCATAGCTCCACTTCAGGGACCTTACACAGTTGAGACAAACCAGATCAGTTGAGGCCTTCATCACAGAGTTCCAGCGGAAGGCAGTGGCTGTATCAGATATATTAGAGCACAAAATCGTGACGCTGTTCATCGAGGCATTGACAGAGCCATTGAGGGGTTGGGTTAAGGCTTTCAAGCCTCACACCTTACAGGAGGCCATTGTGCGTGTTGCCGTCCTAATACACACCTGGGGTAACGTGGAAGAAACCTTCAATCCACTTGGTGTGTCCTTGGGGGCAAGTCTCGAGTCAAGGTGCTGTCACCTGATCCTCAACTCCTCCGTCTAGGCCAACTCCTAGCAAAGCCAAGGGGGGTAGTCTCTATAAAAAGAATCTAAGGCTTTTCTAAACTAAGAAAGAAAATGCACTTTAATCTAGGAGTCTATTGCTGAAAATAAAATTCGATCATTCACCACTTATCATTTATCATCATAAAGAATACACTGCTCATGAAACATTTATACATCAAAAGGATATAACATCTGCAATAATCAAGAGCATAAAAGGATATTAGATAACATGCATAAATGTGTTAATGTTTTATGCTGATATTATAGTTCTTTGCATTTCATAAGATAAGAGCATAATATGAACAAGATCACTGAGAAATACACATCCACAATAGACACAACATTTATCC
>JZKD02S1330000.1:44134-80215 GCA_000966675.3 Picea glauca | reverse complement strand
GAGCACTTAACCTATAAAACATTGAGCAGAAAGTAACATGACTGTTTGCTGTCCTAAAACAGCAAAAGAAGACAGCCAAACAGTTGAAACTTAGAGCCATACTAAGGTCAAGGAATAGGACAAGGATAAATTCCCCCCCTCACAAGTCACCACCGAGCAGATAGTCCGACCAAAGGCCAATTAAAGGTAAACCCCCAAAAATATACCTGCCTGGAACAATGAAACAACAAATATTATATGCAAGCTATATTTCGATGGGTTAGTACTTCATACAAATAAATGACTATTTGAATAACATATAAGCAATTTGGCAATAAATGTTGACGAAGTCCATGTTTATCAATAGCAAATGAAATTTTTAACACTTCACCAATAAATATTGGGACAATATGGCATTTAAAGTAAAAGATCAACACTTCATTCAATTTATGCCTAAATTACCATTCAATTGCTCATAAAACAAAACGTTTGTTGCACCAATGATGTAAATAGCTAAAGATGACGACAACACTTAGGGTTAGTAGGTTAGTTTTGACTAGGGTTAATGAAGTTGGGGTTTCAATTCAAGGTTTTGAGAGTGTTTAGATCAAGTCCACTTCAACGCATGAGGTCTCTCTGGATCAATGCCTTAGGGGTTAAAATGGAGTCAACTTAGTAGAGGAAACAAAAGCTGAAGGAAGCAAAAGGGCAAGACTGCTAGCTACTTAATGAAGCATAAAACCAAGAAAAAAAGTCTAATGAGGGAGAGTGTTGCTACAGCAAGGCTCTTTCATCAAACCCTAGAAGGAAAATGTCCCTAAGTGTAGATAACCTAGGCCTAGGACGTCTCCTTCTTCTTGAGTTCTAGATGGTACGACTAGCAAAAGGGAGGAAGGGAAAGGAGTGTAGCTACAACTAGGTTCTCTCTTCCTTCTTCAATGGCTGAAAATTTCTCTTAATGGGGACATGAGACAAGGACCTACTTGTGTGCTTGTCACCTAGGGTTTTATTCAGCAAATTATAAACATATGCAAGAAAATAAGACTACAACGATTCATTTAAGAAGTTTTGCAGAAAAAACACTTACATATCACCAAGAAATAGCATGCAAACCCTAGTTGTAACACCTTCCATCAAGAGAAAAGCCAAGATATGCCAAAACTGTCTTCCTTCAACAAGTGCGCCTCACCAAAATAGCCAAATACCCAAGAGAGGGCGCAAATTTCAGACCTCCTTATGGAGTGAATGAGTTGTGATGAAAAAATGAAGGTGAAAATCCTTCATTTATACTGTATCAATGACCTAATTCACTTTTAGGTCATAAAAACGCTGACAAGGCCAAAATATTGAAAATTATATTGTTTTACATTAAATGAAAAATTAAAACCCTAATCAAGCAATAGAAGGACGTCATCCCCTTTCTAGGGTGACGTTAGCCCCTTGTAGGGAAAATGCAGCCCCCAAGAGCAAAACGTTAGCCCCCTTTGGGCTTCTCCAAGGTGCCACACGTGCCAAATGCCCTGTCCATCTGCCAAAACGTTCATGAAGCAAGGATGACGTCATGGACCTCATGGGTGACGTCCTAGGCCTTTCAATGCCAACGTTCCACTAAAAATGGGTCAACCCCCCTAGGTCAAGCTGTGCCAGGGTGCCTCTGGTGGAACGTCCTCCTCTTCTCCAGTGCAAAGCCCCTGATCTATCTTTGTCCTGTCTTTGCCCACTGATGGGGTCTCAACATCCATCTGATGGGCTCTTTAGCCCCATGGAGGTCTGAATTGATCATCTACCCATGTGTACCGGTCCAAATGGTACATGTCCATCGGGCATGGTCCTGGACATCAAAAGCTACGCCCTCCATGGACTCGTCAGTCACAGGGATCATAGCAATGTCAATCACATCTCATCATCTATATTATTAAACATGTGCATAAAATCCCTAATACATCAGTTAACAGCTCAAAGACGTTACACAAGCCTACAATACAAGTCTGAATTGGGCTAGTGTCCACAAAAGAAGGAAAGTTCCCGGAAGAAACCTCATCCAAGCCATGTAAGTGGGTGAGTGGTCAGGGGATGTCCAAACATGTGGGTGCAGTGAGGGTCAAGGATGCAAAATGTTACCTGTGGGTGCCTTTGTAGAAGGCGAGCTATACCTGTCATGGATGCATTTTTTTCAAGCCCATTCTTGCCTTTTATTATTTATTCTTTTATTCTTTTGCCTTTTATTGCTTTTTGTTCAAGAGCTAATCAGGGGACACTGCCCTAGCGTGGTGACCAGTGGTGACAACGTTACCCACAAGTATTTTCACAGAAATGTGAAGGCTGGCTCGTGATGACACCCCCTTTCCCTTGGCCATGCAACCAAGAGTCACTGCCCTGGCGTGGTGACCAACTAATGGCAATGTCATACTGTTAGATACCCATGGACCTAATAGGCTGGCTCGTGATGAGACCCCCTATCCTCTGGTTAGACCTTGTTTTATTATTTTTTCGGGTCCCTCTTGTTTCTTGCTGAGAAGCTTTTTATTTTTTTCTCAGGGATCCCTGGGCGAAGCATCTCGAGGTTTTATTTTTAGGCTTTTATCTTTTACTAGCTTACTTTTACCTTCTGGGCCTTTAGCCCCTTCTTCCCACGAGATAAGGCGCAATCCTGAAAATAGGTCAACCCAATGCTTGGACAAGTGGAATGGGATAGGTGAGCGGGAAACAAGATGGAAAAGTGGTGTCATGACGGGAGCGAACGATGGCTTTTTTAAAAATCCCCCCAGTGGCAAACCAAAACCCACAGACACAGGCTTTCTAGGGCACCCTGTCAATCCCCCAAACATGGTCAAGTGGGCAAGTGTAAGATCCAAGTAGTTGTTAGAAATAAAAGGAATCAGATGCATACATTCAATGGTTTTGATGATCAAAGTGATACATACCATGATACCTGAACTAATTACCTCATGGAGCAAGAACCTTCTCTGACATAGGACCAGGTCAATGGTGATGGATGTTGCTGCTACTGACAAGACAAAAATGCTGGAAGAAACAAAAGGTGGGCCCTCCAGGGCCATGCTAAAGTCAATCTTGCTCTCGGTACTCGATGTCTAGGACATGTGGGCCTCGAGACATGATCTCCTAGCTATCCTTGAAAGTGGGGGATAACAATACCCAGCTTGATTTTTATTTTATTATCATTGATGACTGTTGTTCAGGTGGTTTGGCACCTGCATTTTAAGGGCCAATCACATATTTTGTTAGTGGTATCTAGTTTTCATTTGCCTATATATAGCTAGTGTGTAATAGAATAATAGTTGAATGTGGTGTGTATAGATATGGCTGCATATCAGTTTGTTATATGATTGGCATATTTACATTCACATGTTGTTTACTTCATTTGGTATTAAAACCAGTTTATTATGGTCCTTGAGGCTGTGATCATGTGAGTAGGAAAATGTAGTAAACCCTATGCAAGATTCATGAAGCCATGATATCTCAAGTAAGATTATAATAATAATAATAATCCATTTTTAAGGTCACGACCAAGCTAGACACCAAATTGGTGTATGAGACCCCCTTGTTTGTGGGACAAGGGACCCCCTCCGCGCAACGATTTGACTGCTAAATTCTACGGAGGTATACATACCCTACCCCCCTTTGGATTTGAATCTGTGACCTCCAAGGAGGAAACACATGTTCTTAACCATCAGACCCACTCAAATTGTATACAAGCACCAATTGTGAATTATTGCAGCCGTGAACTGCAAAAATCACAATGCGAATGAGAAACAGATCATGGGATTTGTGTGGAATTAAACTAGATCTACTCTGTGCAATGTGGGAGAGCTTAAGTAAAATAGTTGAACTAAGTAATTTGTTGCATGTGTGACATTGTTGGAATTCGCAAATCACTGGACAATGATGCTAGAGACAATAAATGCACAAGTGAAAATGTGGAATATATAGTATCTACCTTGGGACTCCTTTAATAAAAAGGCATCAAATAGTTCTATGGTATCTCATACTGCATGTCTGTACCATCTTGGCATTGAGAGTCTTCTTGATGTTATACAAAAATTTATTGAGGTGATATTGCTATTTTTCTAGTGTTTTTCTTGTTTACTTAGCCTAGATTAAGAGATCTAAAACAAAGTATTTTTCTTGGTAAAATAAGTAGAAGTATTTCTATTTGTTTTAGTGAAGTATTTTTAATAGAACTAGTAAAGTATTTTACTTGTTTATTAGATCTACTCACCTCTTGATTGGTTTTGTAGCAAGTTTGACACCATTTGTAGGTCACCAAAGTGTTGGAACAAATAGATTTCAGATCTGGAAATTTACTTGTCTAGCCTACATAAGCCTCCAAAAATTTTTGTTCTTTTTCTTCATCATTCCCTATTGATTTGAGACATTTTTTGTTTTGAAATAGGCTTTAAAAATACATTTTTCTATTCAGATTTTTACATATAAAATTTTTGTTTTGTACTAACGGAAATTTCTAAATATTTTCAAGTGTTTTGGCAGCGTTTCCAGCAAGCATTAGTTTACTGTTTTTTGCAGGTTCTCGCCAGAAGAAGGGGAGGTGCTGCCCATTTTGGGCCTCAAAACACTCCAAAAGAGCCTTCCTAGTAGGAGTTTCAAAACCCTCTTCTTCTCTCATTTCTCCAAGCATTGTAAGCAACCCAGGAGAGTCTCTTGGGCTTGCATTCTTCTCAAAGTTTTAAATTTTTGTTTTGTAATTAATTTTTAAATTTGCCTACACATTGCAAAGTGATTTGGCCTTGCCAATCCATGCAAAATCATAAGGCTAGGATTAGTTTTCTGTTTTATGCATTTATTATTTGCCCCACTTGTCCTTAAGGCAAGGTTGTGTGGCTACGCTTATTTGCTTTATGTTTTAAAGTTAATCTTTAATTTTCATACCCACTTTGGCACAAAATCAGTAGGCTTGTCCTTCTCCTTGTGCCTTTGTTGAGGTTGCTAAGTCTTTACATTCTTTCTTGTTTGCCCCACTTGTCCTTAAGGCAAGGTTGTGTGGCTAGGTGCAATAATTTTATTCTTCCAAGTCAATTTACTTGCTTCAATTTATTTTTGCCTACACCTTGCAAAGTGATTTGGCTTAACCAATCCATGCAATATCGTGAGGTTTGCATAAATTGTGTAATTTGTTAATATCTTTGTTGTTTGGGAAGTAATCATATTTAGTAACTAGGCACCCAGACTGGTACAACTTTCACCATAAAAAATGGTGACTTGTGGCAGCTACACGGGGTGGAAGTCGGGGACAGCTTCACGGTACTAAGTGTCTTCCCTGCTTGAGCACCCAAGCATTTCGGATTGACCTGTGGAGCTAGGGAAGGACCTTGCTGTCCTTCTTATTGAGCACCCAACAATTCTTTTGGTCAAAGCAGTAAGAGTTTAGGGGTAGACACATAGTCTAGGATTGCATCTCAAACCTTAATCCCCCTAACTAAAGAGAGACTTTAAAATTCTTCTAAACTCAACTTACAACACTTTCACAACTTATGTGCTTTCATTTTCAATTATCTCTAAATCTCAGTTGTGCAAGTTTACTTTCAAGGCATTTACATTTTCATGTACTTTACTTTACAAGCATCTTAGCTTTTCAAGCCAATTTACTTTCAAGTTAAGCTCATCTACTTTCTAGATTGTATCACCTAAAGTTGCGCACTATCTCTCTTTGGGCAAGTTGCTTTCAAGTTATTTTGAGTTACATCTTTCATTGTGGATATCTCATGCTTCTTGGTATATTGGATCTAAGTATTCTTTAATTCCTTTGTATAATTGTGTAATCATCTAAGTTATTTCTTTCATTGTATACTTGTTCATGTTGTATTTCATTTGTAGATCTCATCCATAAATTGTTTAAAGTCTAAGTTATATTCTTGATTCATTGTAATTAATTTATAATATTGTTTTGTATCTTTGTATCTTTGTTTTATAATATTATTGACTCCTTTTACCCATCTTTAGGCACTAGTCTTTATTAAACTTGTAGGTAAAGGGGTTTGCTTGTCATTAAAGATTTGCATTTGCATTGTTGATTGTCATTTAGGTTAGGTCTCCCTAACTCAAGATTTAAAATTAACTCCTAGAACACTTAATCAACTTAACTTAGTTAAGTAGGGTCTATCCCCCTTGGCTTCCTTAGGGGTGAGCCTAGATGGAAGAAGTCCAAGTCGAGGTGACAGTGGGTTTGGACTTAGGCTTGTGCCTCCAAGGACACACCAAGTGGGTTGGAGACTTCTCCACGCTTGTAGGTGTGTATAAGGACGACAACAGGTTGGATGAGAATCCATTGTCTTGTCCAATGCAAATGACGTATTTGTTTCATTATTGTTTTTTGTTTATGTCAAGCTTGCCAAGATTCCTATACCATTTTTAAGATAATTCTTTTGTGTTTAAAGGAATCGCACCCTTCTCGGACCTTATCTTCTCCTTTACTAGGATTTTTGAGGCTATAGCACAAGGGTTAAAACTTGTTTTGTTGATTGTTCACTCTTTTAATGTCTTGCACGAAATATTGTGTAAATTTTCAGACCCCACCTAGACAATAAATATTCAGCATAAAAACAATTCTCAGAAACGAAACATGAGGATTTTGAACATCTTTAAATGCAAAAATAAATTTATATCAGCAGCACAATAACTCATAAAATTTATGCACATAGATTTTTGGTCAAACTTGACCCTGGAAAAACCCACAAGGGGAAAACCAGTGAGAGGGAATTTTTATTATTTCAGAGCTAAGAGAAAATTTCTTTTACCACAAAAATATTATTAGCAAAGCTTCACAAACTTATCTCAAATCTGTCCCAAGCTTTTTCCTTGAAAACAGTGCCAATATCCTTGAAAAACGTGCCCAAAAATATCTGAACAATACGGCCCTCGTTTTCTGTGACTTTACCTATACAGATGGTACAAAGATCACTTCAGATAATTGTGCCCAACAGTCACCTCGATTTCTGTGCAAGGAAATATATTATGGAAGCCTTGGAATGTGTGCCAAACTCCTCATAAACTTATCTACTAGTCTCCCTCGATTTCTGTGCATACAAACAGTAGTACGACCTCTAGAAATCCATACTGTATGGCCTCTGAAATCTGCTGTACTCTTTCCTTGATTTGCATGCTAGCTTGCTACCTTGGAAATCGTGCCTCTAGCTCTGTAAGATGACTTCTCTTTCTCCAAAGCTGAACCTCTCTCTCTCAACCTTCTCCAAATGCTCATCAAGAAAAATGAAGATGGAGGGCGCCTCCCTAACCCTAGTCGACTCAATGAGGGAATGTGAGGGGTTTCATAATCCAACAATTGAGATTGGATTAGATGAGTGGTTGAGATTGAGTGTCCATTCACTCACCCCCTTCACTTAAGTCATAAAGTTACCTTTTAATTTATCTCTCATAAATTAAATGACAAGGGTCCACATTAGGCACTTTTCCACCCCCTAGGCGCCTAGGTGATGAGAAACACTTACCTAGGCACTTTTTAATTATTTTTAACACTCCTTCTTACCGAGGAAGGTGTTACTCACCACTCCAAGCTTATCTCTCAAAAATACAAACTTTCCTTTTCTCAAAGCTCTTGTGAGTATGTCCGCAACTTGCTCATCTATAGATATATACTCTAGCTCAACTGCTCCTCTCTGAACAATCCCGGATGAAGTGATATCGAATCTCAATGTGCTTAGACTTGTCGTGAAAAATTGGATTCTCATAGAGTTTGATAAAACTGCACACCAAATAATCCCACCGACAACTTGCGGAGCCAAATGGCCTGATCGACAACCATATACTCAGCCTTTGCAGAACTCAAAGCCACTGACTTTTTCTTTCGACTGAACCAAGACACCATTGTTGAGCCCAATCCAAAACAACATCCAAAAGTACTCTTCCTGTCACTGACACATTCTGTCCAATCTGAATCAGTATAGCCCACCTCAAACTCCATCCCCTCTCTGATAGTCTAGGCCATAATCCATTGTACCACAAAGATACCTGAGCACATGTTTTGCTGCCACCCAATGCACTCACCTAGGCTCCACCATAAAATGACTAAGAGTGTTGACAACAAAGCAAATATCTGGTCTGGTATTGACCAAATACATCAATGAACTGATCAACTGATGATAGAAAGTGGAATCAACCAACTGTGACTTAGAAGCATGAAGCTTCCAGTTAGTAATCATGGGTGTGGTCATGGGCCTACAATCCTCCATTTGGAATCTCCTCAGAATGTCGCAAGCAAACTTCCCCTATCCTAGAAAGATGTGTCCCGGCTCCTGCCAAACCTCCATCCCCAAAAAATAATGCATTAGTCCAATATCTGTCATCTCGAACTCTGAAGCAAGGCTCTCCTTGCAGCTAGTAATGAGTCTCTCAGCCCCTGTAATGAAAAGATCATCAACATATAGCAAGAGTATGAGAGGATCCTCTACAACCACAGTGAAGTAGAGGTTGGGATCGACCTCACTCTTCTCGAAGCCCAAATGCTGCAAGTAGGAATCAATCCTAGAATACCAAGGTCTGGGAGCTTGTTTCAACCCATATAATGCCTTTTTCAGTATGCACACATGAGACTCTCTCCCATGCACCTCAATTCCCAATGGCTGCTTAATGTACATCTCCTCCTATATGAGACCATTCAGAAATGTGGTCTTCACATCCATTTGATGGATCTTCCAACCCATCTCTGCTGCAATAGAGATCACTACCCTGATCGAGGTATATCTAGCAATCGGAGCGAAGGTCTCATCATAGTCAACTCCCTCAACCTTTGAGAACCCCCGAGCCACAAAACGAGCTTTGTACTTCTCAATGCTGTCATCTACAACATACTTGAGTTTGTAGAGCCACCTAGAAGTCACTATTGACTTCCCCTCAGGTCTAGGAACAATCTCCCAAACATCATTCTTCATGATGGAACTGTACTCTTCCATCATGGCATCTCTCCAAACCTGTCTGTCAATTGCCTCCTCAAAAGTGTAAGGCTCATACTCCTTGATGCTGCTCACCATCGCAATATAGCTGCAAAATCTCTCAGGAGGTTTACTCTCCCTCACATCCTACTTGGGATTCCCCACATAACCTTGTGCCTCCTTCAGAGTATCCTAAAGCCACTTGGGCTTCCTCCTCTCTGAAGTAATGTCCCATGGAGGGGACTCCTCCTGCTCAACCCCATCACCTGAAGATTGTGAACCTGAAGTAGAATTTGGAGCATACGATCCTGAAATCTGAGGATCAATAACCTGTGATCCTGACACCTATGGCCCTGTGCCCTGTGGACCAGTCGTCACTAAAACTGGTGGACCTAAATTTTGTGTCACTGAAGTCTACTGTGGACTCACCTAAATTTGAGGTGATGATTGCTCACCCCTCTCAGTCCCTCGTGACTTCCTAAAGGCTCTATCCTCCTCAAATCTCACATCCCTTCTCAAAACTGTCTTCCTCAAGGAAGGGATGTATATGCGAAAGCCTTTGAAGTCTCGCTATACCCAACAAAAATCCCCTTTTCTGCCGTGGGCTCTGTTATCGCACAGTTTGTAGCAAGGATAAAGGATAAAGGTTGAAGAGTCAAATTGGCGTAACAGGAACCAATCCCACCCAATGTCACCACAATGGGATGGTTCTTTCTATTTAGGGTGGTAAGGCCCAGGGGAGACGTCCCCGGTGACCTGGGGTTTTGAGAAGGCAAAGGATAATAAGCTAAAGACAAGTTCCCCCCCCTCACAAGTCACCACCAAGCAGATAGTCCAGCTAAACAACCAATAATAAAGTATAACCAAAGAAAAGATATGCACCTGCCTGAGACAAAGCAACAAGAAGACTGATATATATGCGATATGCTCACTTGGTTAGTACTTCATGTAAATCAATGACTATCTGATACACATATAAGCAATTTGACAATAAATATTGATGAAGTCAATGTTTATGAAATAACAATGATAATTAAGTCACTTCTTCAATAAATGATGAAACGATGTGGAAATCAATGTAACAAATCAATACTTCATTCAATCAATGCCTCTAAACACCATTCAATTGCTTATAAGGAAAACGTTTGGCTGCACTAATGATATCAAGCTAAAGATGACGGCAACAGTAAGTTAGTAGGTTAGTTCTTAAGCTAGGGTTAGTAGTTAGGGTTTAATTCAAGGCTTTGAGAGTTGTTGTAATCAAGCTCACTTCAAACAAGAGGTCTTTAGATCAGTGCCTTAGGATTTATGGAGTCAAAGTGAAGGACACAAGAGCTAAACGATTTAAAGATAGCACGACTGAGGACTAGAGGGAGAAGCTTTGAGGTGTTGCTAGAGCAAGGCCTCAAAGTCAAAACCTTAGGGGAGAGAGTCTCACCTTGGTGTAGGAGAACTAGGCCTCAGTGCTCTCTCCTCCTTCCTTAACTCGATGGCAATGACAGCTAGCTGAAAAGAAAGCATAAAACTAAGACAAGAGGGTTTGAGAAACAAAGTGTTGCTACAACAAGGCTTTTACAACAAACCTTAGAAAGATTGACCCAAAGTGTAGAAGGCCTAGGCTCTGAGGTGTCTCCTTCTTCTTAGCTTAAAGTAAAACGGCTAGCATATGAAGAGGGGGAAAAGAGTGTAGCTAAGGCTAGGCTCAATCCTCTTTAGCATGAAAGAGAAGAGTGTTTCTATGGCAAGGCTCTATCTCATTTCAACAAATAAAATGGCTAGAAATCTTGACGGGGACATGAGATAAGGACCTACAATGTGTGCTTGACCCCTAGGGTTTATTCAACAAATTATAACCATAAATGCAAGAGAAATAAAACTACAACCATTCATTTAAGAAATTTTGCAGAAATTTACTTACATTTAACCAAGAAATCAAGTAGCAAACCCTAGTTGTAACACCTTTCACCAAGATAAATGCCAAAAATGCTAAGAAAATCTTCCTTCAACAATTGCGCCTCCCTATTTCAGCCAAAACCCTAGAATAGGGCGCAAATTTCAGACCTCACCAAGTGGTGAGTGAGAGATCTTTAAAAAATGAAGGTGAAAATCCTTCATTTATACATTATCATGACCTAAATTTACATTTTAGGTCATGTAAAAGGCCGACAAGGCCAAAATACTAAAATCATACTATTTTACATTAAAATGTTAAATTAAAACCCTAATCAAGCTGAACAAAGACATCAAGCCCCTCTAAAGGAGACGTTAGCCCCTTTTAGGGCAAATGGAGCATCCTAGAGCAAAACGTTAGCCCTCCTTGGGCTTCTCCAACATGCCACACGTGCCAATACTGCTCAGTCTGCCTCCCAAGACGTCCAATAGGCTGGATGATGTCATGGTCATCATGGGTGACGTCGTAGGCCTTCCAAGGCCAACGTTCCACTGAAAAATGGCCAAGGCCAACGTTCAACGTTCCTCTTCGGTGCAAAGCCCCTGATCCATCTCTGTCATGTCTCTGCACCCTGATGGGGTCTCAGCATCCACCTGGTGGGCTCGTCAGCCCTATGGAGGTCCGAATTGATCATCTCCCTATGTGTACCGGTCCAAAATGGTACCTGTTTGTCGGGCATGGTCCTGCACATCAATAGCTATGCCTTCCATGGGCTCATCAGTCACAGGGATCATAGCAATGTCAATCACATCCCATCATCAATATTATTAAACATGTGCATAAAATCCCTAATACATCAGTTACAAGCTCAAAGACATTACACAGGCCTGCAATACAAGTTTGGAGGAAAAAGACAAGGCGTCCTATTGGTCTAGTGTCCACTGGAAAAGAAAAGTTTCTGGAAGAGACCTCATCCAAGCCATGTAAGTGGGTGATGTGGTCAGGGGATGTCCAAGTAGGTGGGTGCAATGAAGGCCAAGGATGCAAAAAATGTTACCTGTGGGTGCCTTTGTAGAAGGCGAGTTGTCCCTGTCCTGGATGCATTTTTTTCAAGTCCATTCTTGCCTTTTATTCTTTATTCTTTTATTTTTTATTGCTTTTTTGTTCAAGAGCTAATCAGGGGACACTGCCCTGGTGTGGTGACCAGCTGGTGGTAATGTCATACTACTAGGTACCCATGGACCTAATAGGTGGGCTCGTGATGAGACCCCCTATCCTCTGGTTAAGTCTTGTTTTGTTACTTTTCTGGGTCCCTTTTGTTTCTTGCTGAGACCCCTTTTATTACTTTCTTGGGGATCCCTGGGCGAAGCATCTCGAGGTTTTATTTTTAGGCTTTTGTCTTTTACTAGCTTGCTTTTACCTTCTGGGCCTTTAGCCCCTTCTTCCCACAAGATAAGGTGCAATCCTGAAGATAGGTCAACCCAGTGCCCGGACAAGTGGAATGGGATAAGTGAGCGGGAAACAAGATGAAACAGTGGTGCTATGATGGGAGCGGACGATGGCTTTTCAGAAATCCCCCCAGTGGCAAACCAAAACCTACAGACACGGGCTTGCTAGGGCACCCTGTCAATCCCCCCAAACATGGTCAAGTGGGCAAGTGTAAGATCCAAACAATTGTTAGAAATAAAAGGAAGCAGATGCATACATTCAATGGTTTTGATGATCAAAGTGACACATACCATGATACCTRGACTAATTACCTCGTGGAGCAAGAACCATCTCTGACACAGGACCAAGCCGATGGTGATGGATGTTGTTGCTAACAAGACAAAGATGCTGGAAGAAAGAAAAGGTGGGCCCTCTAGGGCCATGCTAAAGTCAATCCTGCTCTTGATACTCCATGTCTAGGACCTGTTTGCCTCGAGACATGATCTCCTAGTTATCCCTAAAAGTGGGGGATAATAGGCTCTAGCTTTGTCCTCTTCTCAGAAGGGACATGTGAATATGTAAGGCACCCAAAAAATCCCAAAGGGCCCAACCTCAGGCTTCTTCCCAGAGAAAGCCTCCTCAAGAGTCTTATCCCCCAATGCTCTGTGTGGACTCATGTTCTGTAGATAAACTACAGTGTAACATGCCTCAGCCCAAAGAAAAGTGGCAGCCCTTGAATCTTGATCATGCAACATGGCTCTTGCAACCCCAACTATGGCCCTGTTCTTCCTCTCAGCAACCCCATTTTGCTGTGGGTTGTAAGGAACAGTCAACTCCCTCTTGATGCCCTCTCCTGCACAGAATTCATTAAACTCCTTGGAGGTATACTCACTCCCATTATCGGTCCTCAGTACTCTGATTTTCCTCCCAGTTTGGTTCTCCACAAGAGATTTGAACTCTTGGAACCGATTGAAGATCTGTCCTTTGGTCTTCATGAAGAAAATCCAAGACTTCTGAGAGAAGTCATCAATGATTATGACATCGTACAAACAACCACTCAAAGATTCAGAAGACATAGGACCACATACGTCAAAATGAATCAGATCAAGTATACCTGATGCTCTGCTGTCACTGCTTGGAAAAATAGTCTTGGTGTAGTTTCCCAAAGCACACCCCTTGCACAACTCTTGGTGCTTTGTACTGAACTCTGGTACTCCAGTCACAATCTCCCTCAGTATCCTAAGAGCCCCATGATGCAAATGGGCCATAGCTCACAAAGATCACTGTTGCTGGTAGTATGATACAATGCACTAGCTGGCTGAAACATGAGTTTGTACAACTTCTCATGTTGAGTCCCAATCACTTTGGCCGAAGTGATACTGGATCCCTTGGGAAATAGGAGCACCTATACATCACGGAACAACACCTCATATCCCCTTTCCTCAATAGTAGAAATTGAAATCAAGTTCTTCTTCAAGCCAGAAACATATAGGACATCTCTCAACAACATGGGAGGTTGAGATTCCCTCTGAAATGATACTGCCCCACTACCAACTGCCTTGACCACCCGGTCATCTGCAAGCACTACCTCAAGATCACCAATCTATGTAAGATCTACCAAATTCTTACGAGCACCTGTCATATGGTGGGAGACACCACTATCAATATACCAAACACTAGAATGTGTGGCTCTAGTGGAAAGACACACCACTAAGGAAAACTCCTTATCGAACCTGGTGGAAAACTCCTTCACCTTTGTTGAAGTTGTTGTCTACTTCTTCTTCTTATTAGGACACTGTCCCGCATAGTGCCCAAACTTGTGACAAACAAAGCACTTGACTTTGTTCATGTCCTTCTTGCCTTCACTCTTCGGTTTGTTTCCTCCCTTAGGACCCCTTTTGAACTTCTTCTTGCTGTTAGCAGCAAGAGCCACATTCTCCTCATCATTACCAGTAGATGAATTTCCATGCACATAACCTCTCTGGGTTTCCTCCTGAATAAAGTCATCCCAAAGACGTTCCCACTTGGGAAGATTCTCCCTAGCCACAATGCCCTCAACAAAAACAGCCCATTGTTTGGTCACCCCATTCAATGCTGTCCTCACAAGTTCATTGTCAACAATGGCCTCCCCAACAACACCAAGTTCATCTCTTAACTGTGTCAACCTGGTAAGATATGTGACCACATTTTCAGCCTTGGTCATTCTAATGCTTTTCAATTTTTCTCTCAAAACCATCTTCCGGTTCTCATTTGTACTTTGATACAACTTCGTCAAGGACTCCCACATCTCATAGGCATTTGTCTTCCTTGTCACATGAGGAATCAAATGGTCCTTGATGGCCTCAAGGATGATTCTTTTAGCCTTGATACTCTTCTTGTTATAGGCTGCTAGAAGAGTAGCATCTGTAGGTATAGTTACTGGGTTTGTTGTGAAGTTCTCAACAATGTCCCATAACTCACTCTCCTGCAGAAGCAATATCATTCTCTCCTTCCAAGCACCAAAATTTACTACCCCATCAAGTTTGTCCTCAACCCTTAAACTAGTAGCCATTGACCCTTCTCAGCTGAAAATAAAAATTCCAAAAAAAACTGTCCAGTGAAGTAGCTTCTGTCCCATTCTCCGTATTGCTGTTATAAATCTGCACTTCTCTTCAACTCAGCTCTGATACCATGTAAATTTTCAAGTCTCACTGAGACAACTCATTGTTAAATGCCCAAAACCCAGTTTTATGACAGCAGCAAATATTCATCATAAAAACAATTCTCAGAAATGAAACATGAGGATTCTGAACATCTTTAAATGCAGAAATAAATTTATATCAGCAGCACAATAACTCAGAAAATTTATGCACAAAGATTTTGGGTCAAACTTGACCCTGGAAAAACCCACAAGGGGAAAACCAGGGAGAGAGGGAATTTTTATTATTTCAGAGCTCAGAGAAAATTTCTTTTACAGAAGAAATATTATCAGCAAAGCTTCACAAACTTATCTCAAATCTGTCCCGAGTTTTTTCCTTGAAAACAGTGCCAATCTCCTTAAAAAACGTGCCCAGAAAAATCTGAACAGTACGGCCCTCATTTTCTGCACCTTTAGCTGTACGGACGGTACATAAATCACTTCAGAAAATTGTGCCCAGCCGTCACCTTGATTTCTGTGCAAGGAAATATATTATGGCAGCCTCGGAATGCATGCCAAACTCCTCAGAAACTTATCTGCTAGTCTCTCTTGATTTCTGTGCATACAGGCAGTAGTATGGCCTCTAGAAATCCATACTGTACGGCTTCTGAAATTTGCTGTACTCTTGCCTTGATTTGCATGCTAGCTTGTTGCCTTGGAAATCGTGCCTCTAGCTCTGCAAGACAACTTCTCTTTTTCCAAAGCTCGATCTCTCTCTCAACCTTCTCCAAATGCTCATCAAGAAAAATGAAGATGGAGGGTGCCTCCCTAACCCTAATCGACTCAATGAGGGAATGCGATGGGTTTCATAATCCAACGGTTGAGATTGGATTAGATGAGTGGTTGAGATTGAGTGTCCATTCACTCACCCCCTTCACTTAAGTCATAAAGTCACCTTTTAATTTATCTCTCATAAATTAAATGACAAGGGTCCACATTAGGCACTTTCCCACTCTCTAGGCACCTAGGTGATGAGAAACACATTGAGCCTTCTTATTTGCCCAAGGTTTTATAATTGTTGGGTTGAACAACAATGTTTACATACTATCAAAGGAGGTTACCAATTGCTTATTTGATGCATACAAACTCTGTGCAAACTTAGATATACGTTATAGATGAATAAAGATTTTTCACATTTTTCAACTTTGCACACCTCAAATAGGTTGATTCTGTGTTCTTGAGAAGGATTATTATGTTCCTAGTTTATATCTAAAAGGTGCTTAGTTCTCAAGGAAAATTCTTAAAATTTATTAAAATTCAAGTTAAGAGAGTAGTTTCTTGTTGATGTAGTTTCATATATACAGTAAGCAATTTAGTAAAGTAGTCGGGGACATCTACAAATCAGTGTTACAAAAATTTGGAGTGTTCGAGGTCCAGAAAACATTGTTTCGTAAAAATCGGCAAAACATCGGCAAACTTAAATGCACAAAAAAACCAAAAAAACCGCTCACGGACCCTTAAACGCGCATAATTTTTTACATAGGCTATTTTTTCCATTGACCCACGATTTTTTCCCGATTTTTTCAGCGATATTTTGGGAAAAAATCGTTTTGATGAAAAAATCGCGATTTCTCGCGATTTTGGCGATTTTTTGCCGATTTTTGTAACAGAGCTACAAATATATTTTCAAAAGCATCTCTATAGCATTGATTTTAGGATCCATTTTATTTATCTATTCCACCAGATCAATCATGCCCACCAAGAGAATCTTAGTGTTTTATCTTTATAGATTCTATGTTTTGTATGGCATCATGTCTTTTTGTATATCTTCTGGCATGACAAACAATTCTCATTTCTTTGACACATCATCAATGACTGTAAACTAAATATTATCTAGAATAAGATGAATGCTCGGTTTACCTTCGAATGAATTCATTCACAATGAAATGTTCAAAAGACCTCCAAGTTCAAAAAGTGTTGCACCTTAGGTTTCCTTTCTTTCTCATCTCCCATTTCATCTATCACATCTTTTCTCTTTGCCCCTATGAAATAATGAGAGTTTTATAGTTGATAGATATGTCTTGATTTCTTTTGTTCGTGAGCAGGTATGTAACTGGCACCAAGATAGCAAATGCTAACTGGGTAACCTTCCTTTGGGTGCATATATTTCCTATTAAATTCTATGCTCCAGCACTGTTGCCACTTGTTTTTGCCTTGATATCCGCGACAATGGAGTGCATTGGTGATGTGACAGCAACAACAGAAGCTAGTCATCTAGAGCCTTTTGGTATGCCTATTATACCTTTCCTACATAGATTATAAGGTGATTTTAATATTGATGCTATGGTTCCTGAATTTTATTGAATTGAACTGATTTTCACATAATTGGAGATCATAGGCTAGCCTATAAGATTGAAGGGACACATGGTAAATGAATTTAGTCGCAACTTGCTAGTGATGCTGAAGAAGAATAATCATTTTCTCCATTAATTCTTACAACCATAATTTAAAACCTTGTCAAGCACAAGGTAGCTATGCAATTCATTCGTGAAAAATAACAGGACATATGCAATTTATCTACAAAATTGGGTGAACTTTATCTTACATGATTGTAAGCTAGTCCTTAGTCTTGTAACAGAACTTCAATCCTATAGCAATCCTTTCGAAACTATGCATGTGATTTTTGGGTAATCAATTACAGATAATGATGAACCATCGCAACTTGCCTACCATACGTTGAAGAACGGTGATTTACAAGCTACTAGGATGTAAGTCTCTTGCTGCACTCATTTGTATCAAATCATGTGGTTATAAAACATACTTGACATAAGCTAGTTGACATGAATATTAGCCATCTGAATCCAATTGACATCGATATTGAAATTGACCATTCAACATCAACATTGATCAATTTATGTTTTGTGTAACCAACACACAATCACCCTTCCTTGGATATGGAGTGTATATTTGAAACTATTTGATCTCAAAACTAATTTACAACAACATAATTAAATTTGGGGCTACAATTCTTAATCATAAGGCAATTTGATGAAACCCACAATTCTAAAATTTGGATCTAGAGAGCTAAAAGTTTCACATATACAATTATAGATCTAATAACTAATCCAAAATAATAACACCATGATCCACAATGCTTTTCTAGAAAAGAAGTCAATCAATTACCTAGGGAAGATTGACTACCTAGCTGTAAACTCTTTATTAAGGGGAACCATCCCTTGGTTGAGGCCATAGTGTGACAAGGGAAATCATATAGGGACCACTCTATGGGTTTGAAGTGTGAATGCAACAACAATCTCACAGCTATCAAACCCCTACTAGCCACAACTAGATCAAGGAAAAGGCTAATCCAAACCTTAAGAACTTTGTTGGGTCCAGCCATATGAAAGTAGAGCAATCGTGAATGAGTCTATCTATTGGATGTCATTCCTACCTAAAGGGTGAAGGTTAGAGGGATGCTTTATTACCACCGGAAAATGCAAAGTCCAATTTTCATTTTCAAAGACATTTTTCAGTAGCATTGCACCAAGATGTGTATTTTGATACTTGATTGGATGGTTGAGTTCACACATTTGGATGTTGATTTGCACAAGTTGCATAGATTCACCTTTTGGAGCCCTTATCTACATATTTTCATGCATATTTGTTCATTGAGTGTGCATCTCACATATCCCAAGGAAAAGTTGCATATTTGGAAGCATTTCATACTATTGGAGCTTCTTGGGAATTGCCTTGTGTTGCCGTCCTTATACACACCTATTAACGTGGAAAAGTCTCCAACCCACTTGGTGTGTCCTTGGAGGCACAAGCCTAAGTCCAAACCCATTGTCACCTCGATATGGACTTCTTTCGTCTAGGCTCACTCCATCAACTGCATGCTTGATTTTGAACAACCATTTGGAAGTAACCACAGATTTTCCTTCCGGTCTTGGAACTACTTCCCATACATCATTTTTCATGATGGATTGATATTCTTCCACCGTGGCATCTTTCCATACTTGCTGCTTAGCAACATCCTCATAGATGGTGGGCTCTGCATCGCTAATCTGAGCCATAAGAGCCACATAACTTGAATATCTTTGAGGTCTATTACTCTCTCTGAAAGTACCTGAAGGAGCTGCATGTATTTCTGCCTCTCGCACAATTTCTCTACACCCGACATGCTTCCTCTTAGCAGGAGGTACCTTCATAGGTCTCTCTATCTGTTTTACTGGATCCACAATATCAACTTGATCCAATGGCTCTTTAGGTTCCTCCATCTCTGTATCTTGCTGCAATTCTTTAGATTGCTTAAATGCAACTTCTTCATGAAAAGTTACATCCCTGCTTACCTTGATATATCTTTGGCCTGGAACATAGATTCTATAGGACTTGGATGTTATGCTGTACCCAACAAAAAATCCTTTCTTCCCAGAAGGCTCTATCTTAGTTCTTTTCTCTTTCAGCACATGTATGTAAACTGGACATCCGAAAATCCTCAGGTGTCCCACTTCTGGCTTTTCGCCAGTGAATGCTTCTTCTGGAGTCTTTTCCCCCAGAACAACATGGGGACTTCTATTCTGAATATAAACTGTAGTGATTGTGGCTTCTACCCAAAGTGATGTGGGAAGGTCCTGATCACACATCATAGATTTAGATGCCTCACAGATTGTTCTGTTCTTTCTCTCAACAATCCCATTCTACTGAGGGTTATAGGGCACAATTAGCTGTCTCTTGATTCCTACTTCGTTACAGAAGTCATCAAACTGATGAGACTCAAATTAACAACATTGTCAGTCCTCAAAGCATGTGTATATGTTTTTCAATCTATTTTTCAATCAATTCTTTGAATTCTAAAAATTTACTAAAAGTTTCATTCTTTGCCTTTAGAAAATAGATCCATGATTTTCTAGAGAAGTCATCGATGAAAATCACATAATAAAGACATCCATTCAAGGAAGGAGATGACATAAGCCCACATACGTCTGAATGTATCAAATCCAAAATTCCTTTAGAACTTGAGTTACTATTAGGAAAAGATTTCTTTATGTTTTTACCAAGAACGCAACCTCTACAGATACCATCATGATCAAACTGAAAGATAGGCATTCATTTTACCATTTTCTGAAGTCCGGGGAGTGCTTTGTAGTGAAGATGTCCAAACCTCCTATGCCATAGCTCAGATGGACTAACTGAAGCATGAACCAGTGCTTGGATATGTCTTGGAAGCTTGTAAAGACCTCCCTCTCTAATTCCAATCACAATTGCTGAACTTAGCTCTTCATTCTTCGGCCATAAGAGATCTTTCTTGTCCATAAAGATTACCTTGTAACCGTTATCTTCCAGGACTGCAACAAAGATAAGATTCTTCTTTAAACTAGGAACGTACAAAATTTCCTCAATGTGTAACTCACCTTCAAATTTGAGCTGAAAAGATATTGAGCCAAGTCCTTCGATTGCATTTCTGGCATTATCTCCAAGTTCTACCTGAGCAAAGAACTTATTCTCCTTGAAGTTCGCAAGGACTCCTTTATTTCCAATCATGTGCCTGGAAGCTCCACTATCTACCAACCAGGATTCAACACTATTTCTAAGAGAACCAGAGAGTGCTGGAATAAGGTAGTATTCCCTCTTGGTCTCTTGTTTACTCAAAGCTCCTTTTGTCTTCGATCTTTGAGATTCATCTTTTGCAGCAATAGAAGCACAATATTTACCCTTGTGCCCTTTTCTGATCTTTGGACAATCTTTGGCAAAGTGCCCCTTTCGCTGTTAGTTGAAGCACTTCACCCTTGTCATATCAAATTCTTTCCTTTTGAAGCCACCTTTGCTTTCTCCTTCCGAGGAAACTTCTTCTGAGGAGTAAATCTTCTCCCTCTCCTTGTCCTTGTTGCTAGAGCAAGGTTTTCTTCATTTGAAGTACCATTTCAACTCTGAATTCTCCCTTCTTCTTGCAGACAATCATGCCACAGCCTTTCAAAGTCTGGATGGTTTTCACGAGCATTTATCCCAGCCAGAAATGTCTCCCAAGAAGATGGAAGACCATCCACAACAGTCTGGACAAGATCATCATCATCTATTGTTATACCAATGACCAACAACTGATTCCTTAACTGAGAGATCTTTGTGAAGAAAGCGGCTACAGAGTCATCCTTCTCCATCTTGAGAGTTCAAATCTTATTCTTTAGAACCCTCTTCTGACTGGGCGCCTTCTTTTCATACAGATTGGATAGAGTGTCAAAACACTCCTTTGCAGTCTTCAGAGGTGCTATAACAGGCATGATATTATCTTTGACTGAATCAAATATGATTCGCTTTGCCCTTGCCTGATTCTTCTTGAAGGCTGTCCTTCCTACATTGGAGGTGGGCTCTTTTACTGGTCACATAGTTGTCCAAGTCATATTCTTCCAGAATATTCAGGACTCTGGCTTTCAAAACATTAAAGTTTGAAGCCCCTTCAAGTCTGTCCTCAGCCCTTACAGAAATGGAAGATATCTCTGCAAGTATTGTGCTTGAATAGCTTCTAAGGATCTGCGCAGGCTCTAGCAGACTGCAGAACTGAGCTCTTTCACACCCTAGAGCTCTGATACCATGTTAATTTTTCAAGCATAAACATATATAGAAGACAACAGTAGTGTTCTTTTCAAACTTTAGCAGATAAACTGAAGCATAAAAACAATCATTCACAGAGACACAAGTATTTATCCTGGGAAACCCTCAAGGGGAAGAAAACCCAACAAACTTCTATGATATATTGATCAGTCAAACAAGTACAATGAACTGACAAAACTCTTCTTAGAAATAGCACTAAGACAATAGTTCTTACTGCTGTACAGAACTGTTTTGATGCTGCTTGTTGGCTGCTCCAAATCTGTCCTTAAGGCTGTCCCAGAACTGCCTTTAAGGATGCCTCAGATTGCTGCTCAGAACAGAGTTTTTCCACCCTCAGAAAAAGGCCCTTAGATCCAGAACAGCCTATAGTTGCTGTTCAGAACACCTTCTGTTGCTGTTAAACACACCTCCAGAACAGAGTATATTTGCTGCTATAGAACAACCTCTTATATGCTGCCCAGAACTGAGTTATCAGCTGCTACAGGATAGAGTTAACAACTGCTACACGATAGAGTAGATGGCTGTCCACCAAAACAGAAATATTCTCTCACAACAGAGATATCTTATCTCCTAGATGCTGCCTCTAGCTGCTTCCCAGAATACCCTATGCTGCTGCTCCCTCAGAATATATAAGCTGCTACAGAACTGATGTAAAACTGATATTAAAACTGATCTAGAAACTGATGTAAAGAGAGTGTGCCTCCCTCTCTTTATATAGGATAGAGTCTAGGTTAGGTAGCTTTAGGTTAGGGCCACCTCCTAGGTTAGGATAGGATAGGATTTAGGTTAGGACAGCTAGGTTAGGGCTGACCTAGGCTGACTTGGAAAGGGGGCAGCTTCAAGAGAGCGGTTTAGGAAGAGGCCAGCTTGAGGAGGGCAGCTTGGAGGGCTGCTTGGAGGTCAGCTTGAGGAGGGCAGCTTGGAGGGCTGCTTGGAGGTCAGCTTGAGGAGGGCAGCTTGGAGACCAGCCTGAGAGAGGGCAGCTAGGACTGCTTGAAAAGAATAACTTCTGCAGCTGCTCAAAATTCAACAATGACCACCATTCTAAAGCCAAAAACAAGGTTTGTAATATTGCATTTCTTCAATCAATCTTCTGCTTTACAAGGAAGAATAATAAATGTAATCATGCAATTTATTTTGTGTTAAAATTTATGGTACAAAAAATAAAATACTTTCATAATATGGCTGAAGTAGGGAGGTGGCTCCTCCCCCTTTAGCAATACAGTTCAATAGATCCTATAGTAAGGAGACTCCTCTCTCTTTTGAAAGATGATCTTGATAATGTTACTAAATTGCAGTAGAATTACAGAATTATATGCCATGAATGAAGTCACTGTTATAAAGAAGTGAGCAGTGATAGAGAAGTAGTGTGAAATGTTTGAAAACGAGGCATACTTTTAAGGTATTTATAGTGGTCAGTCATCCCTAACTTTGGTCAACCCAATATGCTCAAGTAGGCCATCACATGTAACTTGCATCAAGGTCATCCCTGTCCAATTTATCCTATGTCATAGCTCTATACCCAAGTTTGCCTATTTTTCGTAGATAAATGTCCCTCCTTTTTTATGATTAATGTAGGTTGTCCTAATGATGTATAATGCTAATTATTTTCTAACAATTACTTACCTAGGTTGTAACAAAGAAAATTAAGTATGTAATACTGTCTAACATGCTTTCTAGCAGTCAAAGTAGAGTTGCTGCTCTTGCATCCCCTCATCCCCTATGTGGTCTGTCTTACATTCTTTTCTAGCAAGAGTTACCCTACCTGAGCTGTAACAAAGAAACTTAAGTGTCTAGCATCTATAACATGTGTTCCAGTGGTCAAAGCGGAGTTGCTTCTCTTACCTCCCCTATGTGGTCTTTTATACTGGTCTTTAAATATATGGTTTAAAGTTCTCCTTAACAATACCTCTATAGCTTTGCCAACAAGTTTTTACAATTTTTATCTCAAACTCCCTTGTGGAGAAGCTCTTCATCCCATATTCTTTTTAATAAGTTTACTTCCAAGTCTCCTTAGTTTAATCCATTTCGGACAGCTCCATTCATTCCTAATCACAAGTTCATGACACCTACTATAATTTTTGGTGCTTTGGGATCTCTCTTTTGTCTGATTTAGGTTGATGCCGACACCATCCATCATAATCCTTTCATGAAAGTTGGATTCCTGGCTGGGTGCCCACGTTGTAAGTAATTGAGATGGGTTTCTTTAATAATGATTGGGATACTTATACTGCTCACATGATAGTTCATTATTATTTTTGTGCTGTTCTAACTTCTGATCACAACCATTGTTGGATTTAAATAATTTACAAGTATTAGAAAAGTTGGTTGGGAGAGTTATATTCTCTGAAAATGTGAAAATAATGTGTGCCAATCCACTATTTTCAGATCACCCTCACGATTTAATTTCAATTAACTGCTTCCAGTTAATTGCTATAATCATACTATCCACTGCAATCGATAAGTTGGCATGTTTACATACTGTATGCAGGGCCTAGCTTTGAGAAATCGATTCAAGGTGCAATATTAGCTGATGGACTAAATACTTTTCTAGCAGCACTGGGAACAATGACACCTGTAACTACATATGCCCAGAACAATGGAGTTATCTCTCTTTCTCGCTGTGCATCACGCCGAGCAGGATTTGCATGTTGTATATGGCTGTTGGTGTTGGGAGTCTTCTCCAAGTTTGCAGCAATTCTTGTCTCAATACCAAACTGCGTTTTGGGTGGGATGACGACCTTTCTTTTTTCAAGTGTGGTGGTTTCTGGGATCAATGTTCTGAACCTGAAGGAAGGATTAACAAGAAGGAATAGATTCATAGCAATAATTGCTTTAGGCATTGGCCTTGGTGTGAATTTGGTACCATCATGGGTGAATATTTCTGGCCAGTCCAACTATCCGTTTGAAGGCAATCTGTGGCCTGTGAATCCTGGATGGAGTGCCAGCTACAGAGGTATGAAATGATACTGCTCATTCATCACTACAAACTTTCAGAAAATAAGATGCCATAGATGACTATGGGCAGATAAAATGATTGTCGTAATAAATATTAGAAAATTTGAGAAAATGTCTTACAACACTTGAAATTTGTTGCAGGTTTTCGAGATGCCATTATCTTGATTTTGTCCAATGGTTTCTCTGTGGGTGGCTTGTTGGCTCTTATTCTTAACCTGATTTTGCCATTTGATAATGCCGAGAAAGAACTACCCATAAAGCAGTCCCTAATTCAAAAGTAAGTCTCTCTATCTGTCTCTCTCACACATATATGCATGCAGGCCAATGTGGATTTGTAAGTGGTTAATGCAGACCTCCCAGAGTAAAGCAAGAACATGGGTGCCTAATAAGCTTAAAGTTATATTAAAAATTTATCATCTCAAAATCATTTGTAGACATGCATGCATACTAAAATGAAAGTGAAAAAGGATGCAAACTTCCTATGATTGAATGGACGTAAAAGTAAAATACTCTGATACAGGGGGGTTTTACTTTAACATTCATGTGATGGGGCCAAAGCAGTCTTTGCTTTGATTTCCAACTAACAGAGAGGAAATCTTTGGGATGAAAGTAGTCTTTGCTTTTCTGCTTATTGGATTGGGAAAATTCTATAGTGTTGATAGAAAAGACTTCACCCAACACTTAATCAGTCTCCTCCACATTAGATAGTCTTATCTCCCTTCCCAACAGATACAAAGTTATATCATTTGGATAGTCAAATCGATAGTATCTCTACTTTTGCACCCATTGCTACATTGTATAATCATCTGAACCTTGAAATTCAACAATCATGAGCTGTTGAGAAACCTGGACACACTTAGGGTTTCTCCAAGTAGTATCCTCTCCAATTCTTTATTGGATCTACTTAATTGAATTTAAATAATGTATGAAGATATTCATGTTACTGCAATCATGCAACACGGAAAAAGTATTGGTTATTCCGTTGAGCTCAATAGTCTTATTTATACATCAAAGACTTTGTCCAAAGATAGACAAACTATATCATGGCAACCTCTTCTCTCAATCACTCACTCATGATAGGAAAAACTCTATTTATGATCCAGCAACATCTAGTCATAAACAGAATATGACTACTCTCGTACACAAACTAGAGACTCAGTCTTGCTCATATGTTAAAATCATTTGAACTAACACTAGATTTACACAGATTCTCACGTTTCTTGAGGATAGTGCTAGGGACATGCAAACCGAGTATTTCCCTGCATTCATCAACTTTTGGCTTTGAGAAGGCTTTAATGAGTACATCTGTCATATTGTCTTAAAAAGAACAATACTACATGTACACCTCCTCATTGCTCATGTATTGAATGAAATGGTACCTCATCTCGATGTGTTTAGCCTTGTCACGAAGCATGCTATTGTTTGCAACATTAACACAAGATTGGTTATCACAATAAAGAAGACTAGGAGTCTCCTTCATAACTCCAAATTCAAGAGGTAACTTCTTCATCAGTATTGCTTCACAACTTCCAATAGAAGGAGCAATATATTTAGCCTTGGTAGATGACGAAGTAAGACAAGATTGTTGCTTGTCCAAGATACCACACTTGATCCCAATGAGAAACAATAGCCACTAGTAGACCTCGTGGAGTTTGCATATCCTTCTCAATAAACATCCACACAACCATACAAGCAAACATCCTTTATGTTCTCATAAATAAGGCAGTAGGAAATCGTACCACCCAAATAGGACACTCTTACTAGCTTGCCAATACACCTTTTTAGGCTTCACCATGAATTGACTTAAGGTATTAACTACATACAAAGAGATAGGTTGGGTATTGTTACCCCTTCTTGCCTAGGGTTAACTAGAGGAGATTATTCTCCATGGACCACTTGTTAAATTTACTAACCCAACACCTTGGCAATTAATTCCTAGTAAATACCTTTCTGTAAACTACTGTAGATTAAAATAAATAAATCACTAGAAACAATAAATAGGTAACCACAATTATGCACACATATTTCTCCCCTTCAAATAAGCTTTTCATTATAAATGAATCCAAGCTTACAAGGGCTCCCATCATGGGAAAATGACCCCTTTGAGGAAAAATACAAACAACAAAATAGCTGATCACACCTCAAGATCTCTCCTTCGATCTTGTTGGCCGCTACTCCTTTGCTGCCCCTTGCTCCCTTCCTCGGACCTTGCACACTTGGATGAAAGTCCTCCACCTAATCTATGAGATCTCACTATCTCGCTCTGTGTGTGTCTCCTCCTCTCACCTTAGCTTCCTTTTATAATGTTGAGTTTACCCTAAATCCAAAACCCTAGATCTCCAAACTGATTAATGGTTGATATTAGATCTCACCAACACTTGAGATCAATGGCTAAGATTTAATTTAATTCACTAATGCCAAAACTTAGTCATTTCATTAAATCATACTCTATTAATTATAAAAAGGCATTCACTTTAATAATTACTTTAATAAAGTGAATTTCCTAAGTCTTGAGAGGTATTAATGACGACTTCTACATGTTAGAGACAAAACCAATTTGGAAGTACCTGTTTGATGCTACAAACATCAATACCACATTGTAGACAGTGATCCCAGAGATGATGATCAACGCTCTCCACTGATAGTGGCCCCTCAGTTGCTTTCCTTCTCATCATTGCTCAACTCATTCACTTGATCATCAGGTTCATCCGATGATGGTGGCCCAACACACATGAGGTACATTAGTCATTGTTTCATACAAAGTGTTACATTTAATGCATTAGGTATTTAGGTGAGGATCATGGGTTGAAGTTAGATAATAGATCATGATTCATGATGCTTGGAAGTTATGCGTTTTGCCTTGTTTTACCTTGGTGGCCATCATATGTGTCCTAGTCTAGTGTTGTCACTCTTGGGGAACATGGGTACTATTGGGAGGCCTTGATAGGGGTAACGTACCATTCCCTTCCATACTTAACATTTTTCTTCTTGATTTATTTCGTTATCCTATCTTTTGAAAGTGGCTGCTACATGTATCCCAAAAAGATTCGTACCTTCATCCTCTTATGAGAAGAAGGGGCTTGAATGTTCGAGGTTGATGCAACAGGTAAAATAATGGAAAATGAAATGGGATGACAAATGATAAATCAAAATCCAAAGATCAGCTTAAGTTCTACTCCTTGCTATGAGGCCATCACCCCAAGTCTTAATGCATTGAATGCAGATCAAATTAAAAGGACTTATTTGAATCCCAACAAAAATAAATGCAT
Organism: Picea glauca; assembly: GCA_000966675.3. Lineage (NCBI taxonomy): Eukaryota > Viridiplantae > Streptophyta > Pinopsida > Pinales > Pinaceae > Picea > Picea glauca. Next base: position 52,543 of record JZKD02S1330000.1, on the reverse strand, counting down.
AAACCTAAAAAGGGTCTTGCAAAGCAATAAATGAAAATCAAAAGGCAAGAATAGGGGTTTGGAAAGAAACAGTGCCGAGGAAAAGGTAAATCAATACACCAAGAGCTCCCTTTACAAAGGTGCTCATGGGGATGAACCTCACATGTGGCCTTGCATGTCAATGACACCATGACCATGAAGTAAACTCCATGTCATATCATTCACTTACACTTTGATGACCTTCTCAGGAACTACTCTACTTGGGTACTGACACACCTAATAGGGTCTTGTGATGGTCCTTTCATACCTAAACTTGGAAAATTGCCTAAAGTCTTAAGCTAGTGTGAAGTTTGAAAAAGATATCTAATTGATGATGAGTTGGCATCTTGTTGATGATGAGTCTTGTGATGAGTTGGCATCTTGTTGATGATGAGATGTGACCCTATTGATGAGGGAACATGACCTTTGACGATGCTTTGCACCTTTTGGGGATGGATGTGACTTTTGGAGCCTTTGTACCCCTTGAAGAGATGATGTCACCCTCTCTTAGCACTTTCCACTCACATGTGTGGCCTTTTAGTAGGACGTTTTGGTGTCTTAACATTATATTTTCATTTTGGAGGCAATTTTGGGGGTTGGCCTAAGACCTATCCACCTTGTATCATGGATTTACATGTTTTAGGGGCTTCTTAGGAGGATACAATGCTTGGTTACCTCATATATATAGAGGGAGCGCTCCATTTTGTAAATCATGACTCTTCTTGTGGAGAATCATCACTACACTTGTCTTCTTTCTCTTTCACTATGGAGATACCATCCAGGTATTTCACCGTGCTATTCAAGAGTAACCAGTTTGCAGTGTTTGCGCAACTTAACCAATGAGGGCGCAAAGGTTAGAGAGGGTTTTGTGTAGCTGCAAGGGAACAAAGATTATCTTGCAGATTCCTCCCAACCTAGTTGTGGACTAGCCATGGTGCATCTTTTGAGCCACCAGTCATTAGATTCCGACGGTGGAATCTCTTAGTGCACAACAAACAGCCAGAAAGTGCACAACTCTTGAGGGACATTTGGGGTTCCAGAGGGAGTTCCAGATCAGATCCGAGGAAATCCTTTTGACCTAGTACAACATTGGCCATGGCGCACATTTCGAGATATATAGCAGTAGATTCCATCAGTGGAATCACTAGGGCACACTCATTGAGCCCGGGAGGTGCACAATCCCCCAAGGGATGACATCCAGAGCTTCCGAGGTCCAATATTCAGTTCGTCAGTCATCAATAGCAGCCTAGAGGCCAGGGTGCTTAGTTTGGGGTAGTTTCCAGGCGATTCTGTCGAGTATAGCCACCAGGGCGAGTTTTCTAGAGTTGTAGCAGTTGTCGTGAGTTTTCAGAACTACATCTTTTTGTCGATCTATCCGTGCATGCATAGATCTGCCTTCATCTTCTGATCAAGGGTATTTTGTATTAGTTGCTTGTATTCCAGTGACGATCCACGAGATCTAGATGACAATTTCATTTTCTTTATGCACATTATTGCATTTCCTGCTATTTTCCCTCATAATACATATGAATGAGATGATGTTTGTTCCTTATTCTTTATGCATCATATATTATGCCTAAACATTAATTGAATGAAACACACATGCGGAAATCACCAAGCATGTTAAAACATTAACTCAAACGCATCCAAAAACCCCCAGAGTATCAGATCAGACAATGGATTTGATAGTTTAGCAGTGTTTCCTAGACTAGCCGAGTTAGGAACATTATAGTGGTATTAGAGTTGGTTTTCCTGCCAGCCTATGGGGAAAATCAGTGAGGAGTTATTTCAGAGTGTTTCCACTAAATTTCAACGGTGATAACTTGCACTTATACCTTTAGATGCAGTAGTAGAGAGAAAAGTTCATATCAGATATGGAGGACATCGTGATATGCTTGCACATGGGCGACAATAGTTGCGGCAGGCTATGGAAAGCCTTCAAAACAATGCAAGGATTAATGAGCCAGTGGTTCAAAGGGGCAAAAAACAAGACATAAAAGACATGATGAGGAGTTTGCAGATTGTTTGAGACAGTTTCTAGAGCTTGGTACAAAATTTCATGCAGACATGTCATTCAAGGATTTTTGCACCATCAAACATCCTTAGTGGTATTTGTTATCGCATAGTTTGTAGCTTGGTCAAATGGCTATAAAATGGAGGTCCAAACTGGCGTAATAGGAACCTATCCCACCCAATGTCACCTCGATGGGATGGTTCTTTCTTTTTAGGGAGGTAAAGCCCAGGGGAGATGTCCCCGATGACCTGGGGTTTTGAAGAGGCAAAGGTTAAAAGGACAGGTAAAGTTCCCCCTTCACAGATCATCACCAAAGAAGATAGTCCGGCCAAAGGCCAATTTAAAGTAACCCCCAAGGAACAAAGTACCTGCCTGGAACAAGACAACAACAAACAGATATTCACAAGCTAATATTCAATGGGGACAATACTTCATACAATATATGACTATCTGAACAACATGTAAGCAATTATAGCAGTAAATATTGACGAAGTCAATGTTTATCAATACAGCTGTGAGAATAAAGTCACTTCGTCAATAAATAATGGAACGATGCAACATTCAAAGAATAAATCAACACCTTATTTAGTAAATGCATTAAACACCATTTAATTGCTCACAAGATAAGACGTTGCTGCATTAAGATGAAATAACCAAGTGTGACGTTAGCAACTTAGGGTTAGGGTTAGCTCCTAGATTAGGGTTAATAGTTAGGGTTTGCTTCAAAAAAGGTTTTAAGGGTTGTTTGTGATCAATTTTACTTCAACTCTGGAGGTCTTAGATCAGTGCCTTAGGGTTAATGGAGTCAATAAGTGATGGACGCAAGAGTTGAAGGAGGGTGAATAAAGACTAGAGGGAAGGGTTCTGAAGTGTTGCAATGGCAGGGCTTCAGAAACGAAATCCTACGGGAGAGAGGCTCACTCCGGTGTTGCTAAAGCAAGGCCTCGTGCTCTCTCCTCCTTCTTTAGATCAAATTGGCAAAACAACTAGCTAAAGATAAAGCAAAGACAACCAAAGCATGAGGGTTTGAAGAGGCAAGGTGTTGCTACAACAAGGCCTTTTAAGCAAACCCTAGAATGGTACGACCCTGGTGTAGAAGGACTAGGCCAAGGACATCTCACTCTCTTTGGCTTCTGGATAGTATGACTGGCTCAGGGAGAAGAAGAAATGAGAGTGTAGCTATGGCTAGGCTCTCTCTTCCTTCTTCAATGGCTAAAGATTTCTCAATCAGGGGACTTGAGACAAGGACCTACTTGTGTGCTTGTCACCTAGGGTTTTTGATCAACAAATTATAAACATGTGCAAGAATATAAGACTACAACCATTCAATCAAGAAGTTTTGCAGAAAAAACACTTACATATCACCATGAAATAACATGCAAACCCTAGTTGTAAACCTTCCTTCAAGAGAAATGCCAAAAATATGCCAAAATGTCTTCCTTCAACAAGTGCGCATCACTTAGTTCAGCCAATAACCCCAATAGTGCGCAAAAATCAGACCTCACTATTGAGTGAGTGATAGTTGATGATCAAAATGAGAGTAAAAACCCTCAATATATACTGTATCAATGACCTAAATTAACTTTTAGGTCATAAAAAGGCCGACAAGGCCAAAATACCACAATAATACTGTTTTACATTAAATTTTCATTTAAAAAACCCTAATTGAGCAGAAAGTGAGATGTCACCCCTTCTGAGGGAGTCGTTAGCCCCCTTTTAGGGAAAACGTAGCAATAAAGAGCAAAACGTTAGCCCTCTTTGGGCCTCTCCATCATGCCACACGTGCCAACTGCCCTGTCAAACTGCCACACGCTCAAGATGACGTCATGAGCCTATAGGTGACATCCTGGGCCATCCAGGGAAAATGTTTTACTGGAAGTGGGTCAATCCCCCTAGGCCGGGCTCTGCCAAAGTGCCTCTGATGGAACACCCTCTTCTTCTCCGGTGCAAAACCCTAGTCAACCACCGTCCTGTCTTTGCTCCCTGATGGGGTCTCAACATCCATCTGGTGGGCTCTTCAGCCCCATGGAGGTCCGAACTGATCATCTCCTCATGTGTACCGGTCCAAATGGTACTTGTCCGTCGGGCATGGTCCTGCACATCAAAAGCTACGCCCTCCATGGGCTCATCAGTCACCGGGATCATAACAATGGTAATCACATCTCATTACAAAAACCTGCAATACAAGATTGGAGGAAAAGACAAACCATCCTATTGGGCTAGTATCCACAAGAAAAGGAAAGCTTCCAGGAGGATTTCATCCAAGCCATGTAAGTGAGGTGATGTGGCTAGGGGGTGTCCAGACATGTGGGTGTAGTGAGAGCCAAGGATGCATAATGTTATCTGTGGGTGCCTTTGTAGAAGGCGAGTTGCACCTGTCATGGATGCATTTTTTCCAAGCCCGTTCCTGCCTTTATTCTTTTTCTTGCTTTATTCTTTTATTTGCTTTTTCTTCTTCTTTTTCTTTTTATTCAAGGGCTAACCAGAGGACACTGCCTTGGCATGGTAACCAGAGCTGACAGTGTTACCCACAAGTACTTTCACAGAGATGAGAAGGCTGGCTCGTGATGAGACCCCCTTTCCCTTGGCCATGCAACTAAAGGTCACTGTCCTGGCGTGGTAACCAGATGGTGGCAATGTCATACTGTTAGGTACCCATGAACCTAATAGGTTGGCTCATGATAAGACCCCCTATCCTCTAACTAGGTCTTGTTTGTTATTTTCTGGGTCCCTCTTGTTTCTTGCTGAGAGGCCTTTTATTTGCCTTCTCGGGGATCCCTAGGCAAAGCATCTCGAGGTTTCATTTTTAGGCTTTTGTCTTTTACCAGTTGCTTTTACCTTCTGGGCCTTTAGCCCCTTCTTCCCATGAGATAAGGTGCAATCCTACAAATAGGTCAACCCAATGCCCAAACAAGGGGAATGGGATAAATGAGCGGGAGATAAGATGAAATAGTGGTGCTATGATGGGAGCGTACGATGGCTTTTCAGAAATCCCCCTAGTGGCAAACCCAGACCTATGGGCACAGGCTTGCTAGGACACCCTGTCAATCTCCCCAAGCATGGTCAAGTGGGCTAATGTAAGATTTGAGCAGTTGTTAGAGATAAAAGGAATCAGATGCATATATTTAAAGGTTTTAATGATCAAAAGTGACACATACAATGATACCTGGACCAATTACCTCATGGAGCAAGAACCTCTTCTGATACAAGACCAAACTGATGGTGATGGATGCTACTGTTGTTGACAAGACAAAGTTGATGGAAGAAGAAAAGGATGGGCCCTCCAGGGCCATGCTCGGGTCAATCCTGCTCTCGGTACTCCATGTCTAAGACCTGTGGGCCTCGAGACATGATCTCCTAGTTATCTCTAAAAATCGGGGATAACAGTATGAACCCCAACTATCAGTGGACAAGAAGGTGAAGATGCCAGGGAAAAAGGCTGATGGTGCATATGGTGAAGAGAGCCCATCAACTGATGTTGAGGATTCCACATCATACCTTAATAGTGATGCTCATGATAATGAGGATGTGCGTGAGTAGTTGGTTGGACAGGATGATAACGCATGTTCCTCATTAGGAAGTGTTGAGGATCCAACACTTCAACATAGTGGTGACACTTGTGAGGATTCATATGTGTTGGCACTTAGACATGATGAGATTAGGAGGCTGGATGACCTACCTGGGGGTGTAGACATGGATTCCAGGAAGTCATGTATGGAGGATGATGAGCTTCCTATGATGAGCGAACCACATTTTTCACCTTCTCAGACACTTATGCTAGCCATGCCACATGAAGATATCAATGGAATTCCTGATATGGTAGAGGAGCCTTATGTGGGGATTGTACACAAGGGACATGTGGATCTGCATACCTAGGAGGAGAGGTATGGCTTGAAGCTAGTTGACCTTACACATACCTATCAATATGAGCAGAGTGAGTCACCACTCTTAGAGATTCCATTGATGGACCTAGTTATGGATATCGACAGCTTGTTGGGACACTTACTCCTAGCATCGATCTACAATGATGAAGATGCACTCCTTATTGGTCGGGATGACCATAACATGTGTCTCGACATGTCTGTATGTGATCCATGGGTAGATGATATTAGTAGGGTGAGTGCATAGGAGGATACAACTTCCCATACATGATACATTGCGATTCAGATGGGGGTCGCAGTTGGTGATGGTGTGCAGTGGAATACAGGAGGACTCAGTAGCACAGTGGACAGTGGGTAGTTCGGTGCCTTATCTTGTGAGGAGTGTGTTGTTGGGAATTCCATTGTTGACACTAGCAGGGAGAGGCATGAGGTAGAACCTCAACAGGGTTGTGATTAGGAGTCACGACACTTGAGAGGACAATTGAGAGTCAGTGAGGACATGATCATGGAAGACATTAGATGCATTGATGATACACATGCATTGGTGGCAGGTTATTGTTGGAGGGCCTCGATGGCACATGATAGTTTAGATAAGGGTCTTGCTATTGATGACTTCCATACACTCAAGGAGAGTGACTGTGATGAGGGTCGACTACCAACAATTATTGATGGATAAAGATTACCTATTGGAGGTTGGTGAGATGTATCACAGGTCACTGAGGGAGCAAGAGGTTGAGGTGGACCGACTCACTCATGACTTGGTGAGCACACGAGGATTCTTGGAAGGCACACAGACAACCCTTCAAGAATTAGAGGCCAGATTAGAGGAGCTCCTTGAGGAGACTTGTAAGAGATCCACTATATCTATCTCAACACATAGTCAGATATATCCTTCAGTTACATTGTTAGAGGATATTGGTGGTTTGGCAGAGGAGCACCATTGGATGGAGAAGCATGAGGAGTACCCAGGATCACTGATGAGTATGGAGAGATACGATCTGGAGACGCAGGGGGATGTCCATGGGTCACAGGGACCACCCTTCACGAGGGGTTTTGAGGCACTTGGGCACACACATACACATGGGGATTCCAGAGCCAGGGGCAATTACGAGGACACTTCCATTTGTGTTCTAGGATTGGCCGACCTCCATGTAGAGGATGACTCAGTAGTACACCCAGAATCCATGATGTTGCAGGTGTATACATGAGACCACACGAGTATGCAGGGGCATACCGTGATGAGTGGTAGTTCACAGATACATACAAAGGTGTACAATGGGATTCAGGTGGACGCACTGGATTGCAGGGAGGAGATGTACTTAGTAGAGCATGGAGATTCCTCTCCCTTGCAAATCTGGGAGATCACCTTCACTGTAGCAGTACTTGCGTGAGTGATGATGGATGCAGAATGATTGACCCGCAGTTTGTGGAGATACCTACTATTGTACCCAATGGTTGGTGTTCAGTAATGAGTACAAGCGATTATTTACCATGGGTGCCGGTGGGCGAGATTTTGGTCAAGTCCGTGGGATTGACCAAAGCATATGATACTTTCTAGTCCTAGAGTTGGTTGCAGATATTTAGGATAGCCTTTCTCAATACTTTCATCATTGACAACAAAACATGGAGAGATAGACAATGGCAGGGGACATGGAGAGTTGGTAGGCTGAGACCACCTGACATGAGTGTTTTAATTGCATACAACATGATAGGGGTGGATCATCAGGGACATAAAGTTGAGGCCCTGGGCATGATAGAGAGTATATTAGTCCATAGTACAGAGGATATCTCAGAGGTTGATACATATTTAGACTCTCATTGGGATGAGGATGGAGGGATTTTGACAATTACTAGTAGGGCACATCAACGGTTATTGGGGATTGGAAGTGATGAACTTCCAAATTTGACATGGGATCCGAGAGTCCATTTGGTCAATAATTTGTTTAATTTTATGAGGATCTAGGAGTGGAGGATCTAATATGGATACTTTGAGCAGACAATCATGATAAGAGTAGATCACCATCAACATGATGGTCCCTGTCAGAGACTAGCATGGGACCATGGGATTACAGGGCTAGGCATTTCATTGACCGATGGAGACGAGCAGATCTTTGCAGGGGGAAGTCACTTTGATTTTCCATTGAGTTTCAATATTGGGGAGAGCACATCACTAGTTGGTGACTCATTGAGGTCTTGTAGTACCTCACTATGGCAACAACATGTCCAGTCGGTGGAGGCCATGTTGGGTTTGGTATGGTCTGGTAGGACAGACTTATTTCGGGTGGAGGCCGTGTGTTATTTGCAGGAAACTCATGGTGTTGATATGTTACATAACTATACTTCATAGGGCATTGCAATTCACATCTTGATATGGGATCCAGGGATTGGAGTGCTTGGTAGTTCAGCGTTTGATGGAGTTGAGTTTCGAGTAGAGTAGTTGCTTGGGGAGTTGATTGAGTTTCTTTGGCCATTGATCATTCTACTCATGAGGAGCAT
>JZKD02S1329989.1:0-11754 GCA_000966675.3 Picea glauca | reverse complement strand
AAGGCATTCTACCTCAAAAACTATGTTCGGATATGATTTGAATCCTGATGCAATTTAATTATTAAAGAAGAATGAAAGAAACATGATAACAACACATGCAATAATAAAGATTCATGCTACAGTATAAATAATGTTTAAACATTCCATTCATAGCAATAACAAACAAGCATGCATGTTATAACATACGAATCTTAGAGACAATAATGAATACAAAGAAAAAATAAATATACATCAGATAAATACATGAAAAAAACACTTATCTTAATAAAATGAATTTACCAATTGGATGCAGACTAAGGACGTTCCACCCAATCGTAAACACTATTGTTCCAAAGATAAACAATAGGTCACCCCAAGTCAAGGCTATGATTCCACAAGGATGGTTCCAGGGTGTCACTTCGCTTCCCAAACTAGTCAACACTTAAGCTCTCGAAGGTTTCTCAAAACATAGCAATCCAAATTACATCAGCTCTCTTCTTTCCATATTGCACATCCTAGTATATTGGACAACCTTCTCTGCCATGTAGTCCCTCAAGCTATTCAAATCCTTCTAAGGATCCAATTCATATGGTCAAGGATCTCCATGCTCAGACTCTCATGAATCACATTTATGAATAAAATTTAGTACATTCCAATGAATCTAAGGCATGCAAGAATTAATTTATGGATGAAACACACCAGTCACTACTAGAGCCAACAAACAATGGATTCCTCCTCAACAATTCACCTCCATGGTCCCATTCTACCAACAAGAATGAATGAGTGAAAAAAGTGAATAAAATAGAGAGTGTGTAAAATCGAATAATGCATGAACAATGTGAGTGAAGAAAAATAAGAATACGAAGAATAATAATAAGAAGAAGAAGAACCCCCAAACATCCCACAAGGTAGGTTTAAATATTTAATTGAAAATCAACAACCAAATGGACTTTCCCTAAGAAGCACATGTAACCATTTCTCTCCATTAAAACAATTATCGATAAAATAAAATATGATAAAATGACTTAGCCCCTTAAGCCCCCTCTCTCATGGAATCATATCTCACTATAACTCTTGTCCTTGTCTATTGATGCATGAGCATCGTAAGAAAGCGCAAAACTGGAGGACAGCTGGAAATGCACCAACGCATATTTTGAGGATGTTTTTAATTTGAAAGGATGAAGCATTAATGTAATATCTGGAAATATATTTTTGCTTTTATGTTTTAGATATTTTAACACAGATCTTGAGCATTTCTCTAATCTATTTGTTGGAGGCAATTAATGTATTAAATGTAAAGTAGTTGTATCTTTTATTTTTTATTTGATAGCTGATAGTTGTGGGAGGGAAAACTGTAGAAATCTTCCTCGTATGCATTTTAATGTATTCATTCTTCTCGATGGTTAGAGAGTAGAACCTTAGACTTGTATAGCAAGAGAGAAGAAAAGAACAAAGATTGTATAAGTTGTATAAATAGATAGTTGTTTCTATAGAGACCATGTATAGAAGCACTTGATTTAATATGAGAATTATTTGACTCAATCTCATGGTGTTGTGATGATTACTGTTTGCATCTATTTAATAGTATGTTTACAGTTAATTTCAGTCTCTGTTATGCATTTGTTTTAATGCTTGTATTGTGTGATTTCATGTTGAATGTATGAAGTCCATGAGAGGAAGGATATAAGTTTCAATTGTTTCTATTCCTAAGAATTCCTTCTAGGAGTGCAGAGAAGGTATGCAAAGAGTGCATTGACAAGACGCTAAGTTTTACCTCAAATAAGCTCAGGAGAGATATCGTTGTTTTTCATACCAGTAGAAGTGCAAGGATAACATAGAGTCACGCAAGGTGTGCGTAGGCAGGTTGAGGTATTAGAATTTTCCAACCCAATGAGTGGTTGAAGATATTTTGTCACAAGGAGTGCACAAAACTGAGAAGTTCAAATAATCAGAGATTATCATAAAGCCGCAAGGAGTGCAGGTAGAATCCCTTGGAATCCTTGAGGTTGTAGTAAGAACCAAGCTCAGGAGGGATAGAGACTTCCAATATTTTGATGGAAGATGAGGCTAAAGTCATCTCATAGAAATCAATCTCAGAAGGAGACGTCAAGTTATTTGGCCAGGAGCATTGATAACTTGAACAGATGGTTGAAATTCTAAGAGGAAGAACTATAGATTCGTCATGGACCATCGGATCCAGTGGATCAACGGAGAGGTTAAGGTCGAGCATATTTCAACACTCATAGAATTAGGAGGAATAGTCGTCATTAGATTTGAATCAATGGGAGTCATTGATCTTGGGGTTTTGAATTTTGACATTTTGAGAATCGGAGCATGGAGAAAGTTGTGACTTGGAGGTCTCGACTTACTAAATCCTGATATGTGAAATTCAAACACAATCTGGATCGTCATATCATCAAAGGTTTAGGGTCGTCGATCTAAGGAGAATAAATTGCAATTTCAAACTTCAGGAGATAGCATAGGAGTCACATCATGAACTCATGAGTCGTGAAATACTGACGCACTCATAAGTGAACCACATGATTAGATTAGAGGTCACATGGTTGAGGCATAAGGAAGGAGCTAAAGACCCGTTAGCCCTTTTTGACATTTTAAGAGTCAACGGAGTCAGGGGGACTCAAAATAGAAATTGTGAAGTCACAAAACCCGAAACACCCTTTCAGATAAAGGTTTTGGTCACACCAGTTGGTCACATGGAGTGGAGGTTCGTGCCTAGTGCTTGTTCACACAGGCGTAACTTCTAAGAAGGACCTGTGGTTGTACGTGTTGGAGATTCTAGCTGGGAATCAATGAGCCATTTTGACTCGAGGAAGTAGAAAGATCCAAAGATTGGGAGGTCATGTAGAACCTGCTAAGGTAGGGGTGTTGCGTCAGGTGGTATCAGAGATTACAATCATTGTTTTCTGTAGGCAAGAAAGGAAATAAGGCAAGTTGTGATTTGAATTCTGCATGGAATATATTTAAACAATGCCTCCAAGAAGGTGTCAAGAGAGACTAATTCTTGATCCGGTTGTGGAAAGGGAAATGAGAGAATTTCGTACTCGATTAGATTCTATAGAGACAACAAAGAAATGAATAGTTGATGTTGGAGATGTCAGTGAATCCTAAAATGAGAATGAATCCAGACTCGAAGAAGAAGTTGTAGCCGAAGATGTTGCAGAGGAACATCTATTCAAAGTTGTTGCAAGAATAGGGGCTAGATCAAATATGGATATCCCGATGTATGAAGGAAACTTAGACGTTGAGGAGCTACTACATTGGTTTAGAGATCTGGATAAATACTTCGACTATGAGGATATCAAAGAAGATAAAAAAGTAAAACATGTTGTCACTAGACTGAAGGGGCATGCAACACTGTGGTGGGATGAACTATAGTCTGACAAGCATTTCAAAGGAAAACAACGAATCAAAAACTGGGATAGGATGGTCGACAAGATGAAAGACAAGTTTATACCCAGAGATTACCAAATCAATTTGTTTTGAAGAATGCAAAATTTGAGACAAAAGGGGATGACAGTGAAGGAATACACTGAGGAGTTTTACATACTCAACATTTGGGAAATTCGTCATGAGATTGATGATGAAAAGGTCACCAGATACATTAATGGCTTGAGATATGAAATTCAAGATGACATGATCATGGTGACAATAAGGAATGTAGAAGATTCTTATCAAATTGCTTCTAAGGCAGAAGAGAAATTGGCCCAAAAGAAAGGTCAAAAGGGAAGAGGTAGAATTCAGAGCAGAGGTAAAGCAATTTCCAAAGACAGGGTACAAAAGCCCAAGGATGAAGAAAATAAATCTCATAACCATCCAGAAAAGGGAGGACAATCTGATGATAGGAACACTTTTCCTCAAGCAAGTGGAAGAGGAAGAGGCAGAGATGGTGAAATAAAGTGTTTTGTCTGTGGAAAGGTCAAACACAAATCTTTTGAATGTTCTGATAGAAAAAGAGGTGGAGAATGTGAAGCTCACATTTCAGAAGTGCAAAGGTGAAATGTTGAGGTAGAAGATGCATAAGGTGGGAGGTCCTTAACGATGAGGAAAATTCTCTTGAAACTAGAGAAAGAGATGGAGAATCCATTCCAGAGGAATAGTCTGTTTAGAACTACTTGCAAGGACAAAGATAGGGTATGCAAGGTGATAGTGGAAAGTGGAAGTACAGACAATATAGTATCGAAAGAGATGGTGTTGAAGTTAGAATTGGAGATAGTTGCACATCCAATCCCATACAAAGTTTTTTGGTTGCAAAAAGGACATCAGGTAACAGTCACTAAACATTGTTTAGTTGAATTTAAGATAGGTGGATATAGAGAGGAGATTTTATGTGATGTTATTCCCATGAATGTCTATCATCTTTTGTTGGGGATACCATGGAAATATGACAGGAATGTTATTCATGATGGAAGAAAGAACACATATACCTTGGAAAAGAATGGTAGGATGCATATTTTGATGCCAATTGAAAATAAGAAGGTTAAAGAAAAAACCAACAATATTATACTTCTCATGAGTGGGAAGGAAATTCTGGATGAAGTCAAGAAGGATGAAGAAATGTAGTTTGTTGTGGTGAGGAAACCTAGAGTCATCTTGACCAGTACTTCGATGGATGATCTACAGGAGGAAATTCAAGAAATGTTGAAGAATTTCACTGATATAGTGGTGGATGATTTACCTTGTTCACTACCACCCATCAAAAGTATAATCCATCACATTGATCTTATACCAGGACCTAGTTTACCAAACAAAGCAGCATATAGATTGACGCCATAGGAGAATGAAGAGGTCAAGAAGCAAGTCCAGGATTTGATCGACAAAGGATCGATTAGAGAAAGCTTGAGTCCATGCGATGTGCCAACAATGTTAAGTCCAAAGAATGATGGTGGATGGAGAATGTGTACATACTCAAGGGCTATAAAAAAAATCACCATCAGTTATATATTTCCTTTACCGAGAATGGATAACTTGATGGATTGCTTGAGTGGAGCAAAGTTTTTTCAAAAATTGATTTGAAAAGTGGATATCATCATATTATAATGAGGGAAGGTGATGAATGGAAGAAAAAATTCAATACGAATGAAGGATTATATGAATGGCTTGTCATGTTGTTGTTGGAAGATTGGTTGTTCTCATTTATGTCAACCCTAGTCATGGGTTTTGGACCCCAAGATTGATGACGATATTTGGACATGAAGGAAAATGCACATGAAAATACAACACCCATGGATGGATATTATACATCATGTTGTTTCTGGTGGTATGTGACACATTAGGTGGATCCTCATGGTTGAGGAGAAATGAATTTTTGAATATGACAAAGTGAATTGAAGAAGGAAGTACATGTAGGCCCTGAAGATAATTAAAGAAAATAATTACAAAATACGAAAGTGTCAGGTTGGCCCTAATGTTAAAAGGAAGTGACATAAATGGTATAAATAAACATCATTATACATTAATTTGATACAAGTCAAATTTCAGAGGAAATAAGAAGAAAATAAGGCCAGATTTTAAGGGAGGATGAAGTTTTTTGGTGATGTGTTCTAAGGTATGTTATTTTCAGGTCATCTTACCATTTTTGCTATAACGTTTTTTCCAAAACTATTCCTATGGTGACTTCACTATGGTATTGAGAAAACATATCAAGGTACCTCTGGTAAAAAATTCAGCTCTTGATTCGCTAAAATTATGTAGATACACTATGTGGAAGATAGGGTTTGTGACCAGTCCTGAAGCTAGTCAATAAATAGGTGTTCCAGGTAAAACAATCATAAATTCTTCATAGATAATCCAAATGAAGTGGGACAAATTTCATTGGAAATATTACAAACTTTAGTTTCTTGTGTTCGAGTTTCAGAATCGGATGTTAATTATCGAGAACAGGGCATTCTGTGCAAGTTCACTCTACTGAATAGACCAGAATTGAATAAAGTCTACCATTCTTTCTATAACCTCTTTTGGGGAGGATTCAAGGAGTGAAAAGTGGAGGAGTTTCAGAGAATACATTGAGTAATATCATCTACAGGATTAGATTACTTCAAGAATTGAAGAATTGCAGAAATTGAAGAAGTCTCAAGAAGCATTATCAGGTTCTATGTGATGATTGGTTGATTGTGATGATTTAATATAATTTTTTATTATTTCTCATATATTATTGGGTGGAAGGAAGGGGAAAGGATGGCGAGTTCAACTCTCTCTTGATATTGGAGGATTGTATCTTCATCTTGGAGGTTCATCCCTCCCTTTACATTTGTAAGTTGTAGCTACCTTTGGAAGTCATCACTTCCCTTGAACAATAACTATTGATTATTTCTCATATATTGTGCATGGTGTATTGTGGTGTATTTGTGTAACTCTTATACTATTTTTCATTTCTCATTGGATATAGTTGAATGGTTTAAGTATAAGTTGAAAAAGGTTTTAAATTGTACTTGATATTGATTCACCCCCCTCTCAGTATCAACAATTGGTATCAGAGCAGGTTGCCTTCATAACAGTTTAACCACTGGAAGGAAAATCTTGAGCAAAGATGGATGACCATGAGTACATTTCAAATGTAATTCAAAAATTTGATGTAAGAAATTATGCATACTAGAGTGATAGAGTGAAAACTTACCTAACAGATTTGGGAGTAGACATTTGGTACTCAGTTGCAAATGGCTATGTAATCCCAAATAATGCTTCAACCGATCTAAATGAGAAGAAGCTTATGAGTTGTAATTCAAAAGCCAAACATGTTATTCTAGCAGCATTGGCACCAACCATTGCTNATTGTTCATTTCTCATTGGATATAGTTGAATGGTTTAAGTATAAGTTGAAAAAGGTTTTAAATTGTACTTGATATTGATTCACCCCCCTCTCAGTATCAACAATTGGAATCAGAGAAGGTTGCCTTCAGAATAGTTTAACCACTGGAAGGAAAATCATGAGCAGAGATGGATGACCATGAGCACATTTCAAATGGGATTCAAAAATTTGATGGAATAAATTATGCATACTGGAGTGATAGATTAAAAACTTACCTAACGGCTTTGGGAGTAGACATTTGGTACTCGGTTGTAAATGGCTATGTAATCCCAAATAATGCTCCAACTGATCCAAATGAGAAGAAGCTTATCAGTTGTAATTCAAAAGACAAACATGTTATTCTAGTAGCATTGGCACCAACCATTTCTAGAAAAGTGATGGGATGAAACAATGCTAAAGAGGTATGGGACAAACTCAAGAATATCTACGAAGAAGATCCAAAAGTTAAGCAGGTCAAGCTTCAACGACATAGAGCAGAATTTGAAAATTTGAAGATGAATGAAAAGGAAGATTTTGCAACCTATCTTCTTAGAGTTGATGAAGTTCTTAATGCTATCATAGGATTAGGTGAAGAGCTCGATGAATCGTTGGTTGTACAAAAAGTGTTGAGATCACTTCTCTTGAAGTATGATGTTAAGGTCTCCGCCATTGAAGAAACTAGGGACTTGACCAAANCATTTCTCATTGGATATAGTTGAATGGTTTAAGTATAAGTTGAAAAAGGTTTTAAATTGTACTTGATATTGATTCACCCCCCTCTCAGTATCAACAATTGGTATCAGAGTAGGTTTCCTTCAGAATAGTTTAACCACTGGAAGGAAAATCTTGAGCAGAGATGGATGAACATGAGCACATTTCAAATGGGATTCAAAAATTTGTTGGAAGAAATTATGCATACTGGAGTGATAGAGTGAAAACTTACCTAACAGCTTTGGGAGTAGACATTTGGTACTCAGTTGTAAATGGCTATGTAATCCCAAATAATTGTCCAACCGATCCAAATGAGAAGAAACTTATGAGTTGTAATTCAAAATCCAGACATGTTATTCTAGAAGCATTGTCACCAACCATTGCTAGCAAAGTTATGGGATGCAACACTGCTAAAGAGGTATGGGACAAACTCAAGAATATCTACGAAGGTGATCCAAAAGTTAAGCAGGTCAAGCTTCAACGACATAAAGAAGAATTTGAAAATTTGAAGATAAATGAAAAGGAAGATATTGCAACCTATCTTCTTAGAGTTGATGAAGTTGTTAATGCTATTAGAGGATTAGGTGAAGAGCCCTATGAATCGTTGGTTGTACAAAAAGTGTTGAGATCACTTCTCTTGAAGTATGATGCTAAGGTCTCCGCCATTGAAGAAACTAGGGACTTGACCAAAATGACAATGGATGAATTGCATGGGACTCTTATGGCATATGAAATGAGAACAACTACAGAAAGTGACCAGACAAACAATGAAGAAGCCTTTAAATCCATAAAGAATAAAAAAGACAAGGATAACGACCTTGATGAAGAAATAGCAAATTTTGTAAGAAGGTTCCAGAAAGGAAATGGAAGATACAAAGGTAAGTCTCCTCTCAAATGCTTTAATTGTGGTAGAATAGGACATATTGTTGAAAACTGTTACTATAAAAAGAGAAGTCNACATTTGGAAGTTGTAGCTACCTTTGGAAGTCATTACTTCCCTTGAACAAAAACTATTGATTATTTCTCATATATTGTGCATGGTGTATTGTAGTGTATTGGTGTAACTCTTATATTATTATTCATTTCTCATTGGATATAATTGAATGGTTTAAGTATAAGTTGAAAAATGTTTTTAAATTGTACTTGATACTAATTCACCCCGCTCTCAGTATCAACAATTGGTATCAGAGCAGGTTGCCTTCAGAACAGTTTAACCACTGGAAGGAAAATCCTGAGCAGAGATGGATGACCATGAGAACATTTCAAATGGGATTCAAAAATTTGATGGAAGAAATTATGCATACTGGAGTGATAGAGTGAAAACTTACCTAATGGATTTGGGAGTAGACATTTGGTACTCATTTGTGAATGGCTATGTAATCCCAAATAATGCTCCAACCGATCCAAATGAGAAGAAGCTTATGAGTTTTAATTCAAAAGCTAGACATGTTATTCTAGCAACATTGACGCCAACCATTGCTAGCAAATTGATGCGATGCAACATTGCTAAAGAGGTATGGGACAAACTCAAGAATATCTACGAAGGTGATCCAAAAGTTCAGTAGATCAAGCTTCAACAACATAGAGAAGAATTTGAAAATTTGAAGATGAATGAAAAGGAAGATATTGCAACCTATCTTCTTAGATTTGATGAAGTTTTTAATGCTATCAAAGGATTAGGTGAAGAGCTAGATGAATCATTGGTTGTACAAAAAGTGTTGAGATCACTTCTCTTGAAGTGTGATGCTAAGGTCTCCGCCATTGAAGAAACTAGGGACTTGACCAAAATGACAATGGATGAATTACATGGGACTCTTATGGCATATGAAATGAGAACAGATATAGAAAGTGACCAGACAAACAATGAAGCAGCCTTTAAATCCATAAAGAAGACAAAAGACAAGGATAACGACCTTGATGAAGAAATAGCAAATTTTGTAAGAAAGTTCCATAAAGGAAGTGGAAGATACAAAGGTAAGTCTCCTCTCAAATGCTTTAATTGTGGTAGAATAGGACATATTTTTGAAAAATGTTACTATAAAAAGAGAAGTCTCAACAATAAAAAGGGCTTCTACTCCAAGGATGATGACATCTCTTCAGATGAGAGTGATGAAGAAGATAATGATGGAGGAGAAGTCCTCTTCANAAAGTTACGACTCCGGGAAGTTGATGCACCAACTTACCCAAACGGGGCCCACATGACTTTTGGTGCTTCATCTCCTAGGGTTAGGTTTTTGGATGTCTAGGACTTTTGGCATTCCTTATTATTGTAAAAAGGCCTCCAGAGCCTCATTGTAACCCTCTTCTTGCGAATGGGAGTAACCGTCACATCTCTTCTCAGAGATAAGCTGCTACCATTCTAGCGAGTCTTTCACTCTGTATTTTTACAGTCTCTGTACATTTATTTGATTAATAGAAATCGTGTATTACTGTATATCTATGTTTATGGTTGCATCTCTGATACATTTCTGTTATATTATTGAATATATACAATATCTCTGTGCATTTGTTTATTATATCTCCGCTCTCATTTCGTGCTGAAAATAATCCGGATCATCCTTGGAGTGAATCTGTTACCATATGACGGTGGCCTTGAGCCCCCTCCCCTAGGAAATGTCCTCGAGGCCTTCCCTACGAATCCAGGATGATGCAGAAATGTTGGTCTTGTACCACTGGTTAAGTTCATGTGTTCCTCCTCATAACGTGCATTTTCCACCGCTTCTGCTACTGAAGATGGTTTCCACATCCGCAATATAGCTCTTATCTTAGGGTTCAATCCATAGATGAAGCGCTCTACCTGTTGTTGGTCATTATCTATATACAAAACATATTTGACTAGTTCCATAAATCTGATCTCATATTCTTCTACAGTTCTATTTCCCTGTACTAAGGCATGAAATGCCCCTACCTGTTGTTCCTCGTAGTATGTTGGTAGATATTTTCTTCGGAACCTCTCCTCGAAAAGTTCCCAAGATACTATGTCTGGGGTAAGGTGCAGTTGTTTTTCCAGGTTTCCCCACCAGTTCAAGGCGCTATCTCTTAACTAAAAAATTGCAATTTTTTCCTTTGAGTTGGATGTATAGTCCCTTAAGGCAAAACACCTTGTCATGCCTTCCAACCATGCTTCCGCGCGTTCACTGGCGCAACCCCCGACAAACTCTGGAAGTTTGATCATCTGTAATTCTCGCTTGATGTCTTCGGGTGGAGGTCCTCCCCCTGAATCCCTTGACGCTTCTGGATTACCCATTCTAGACGGTGGGGGTTCCACTTCAGTCCCTGCCGGTTGTCACCCCTTTAAAGTCTCATTAATGGCTTCCAACAAGCGCAGTATGAGAGCTAGTTCGGGCGATGGTGGTGTTGGCGCTGGTGGTGTTGGCGGTGCTTGCGACGACGCTCCCCTACCTCGATTACCTCGAGTCCTGACCATCCTGTATGCTTTAACCTACATCAACCAAAGTTGTCAGGGTGAGTTCCAGGACATTTCAAATTGGTGCTACTTAAACTAGAAACAGGGTTAGGCGTAAGTTTTCTTTACTTGTCTGTAAACAGACATTACTCCTTTAGGGGATTGGCTAGGTTAGGATTAGGATTAAGTGTCTAAGCTTGATTTCTTCGCCGCTATAAAAAAAAATATTAGTTCCCTTGCCCTATAGCTACACTAGCATCGCACCACACTTTTCAATTCCACTTGCTTACTCTCCTCGTGCGTATGCTGCCTCCTTCCTGCTTGTACTAGTCTAAGTCCTTTAAACTTTTTTCTTACAATTGACTAAAGTGACTTCCAACCTTATGCTTATTAATGTATTAAAAACTAATAATCTAGACTAAACTTAATCCTAAGCTTCAATCACCTTAATTAACACTTTCAATTTATTCCCAAAAATTAATATTATTATTAGTGTTAATTAATTAATCACTAATTTACTTAATCCTTCCAATTAATTTAATTATTATTATTATTTTTTTTTCTCCAAGGCACATACATGGTGCGTTGGTGTTTGGTTGTTCCTTAAGGCTTAGGTAGTGGGTGGTGGTTAGGGGTTCAAAACCCATAGACTTCCAAAACTTTATTTATTAATATATATTTTTATTTTTTATCATTATAAAGAAAATAATAAATAAATAAATTTAAACGAATAATTTAAAAACAACAACAACAATATATATATATATTATACCATAATAAATTAAAAACAATTAATTTAAAAACCATAATAAATTTAAAGATGCATTTTCATGGACTCCAGAGGCAACTAAAG
>JZKD02S1329967.1:0-11754 GCA_000966675.3 Picea glauca | reverse complement strand
TATATATATATATATATATATATATATATATATATATATATATATATCCAAATGTAATTCAACATTTCAAAGGGTTTTAACAGATGTGCCACTATCGATGGCCACATTCATATCCAATGCATTCTTGCATTGATTTCAAGTTCGTTACACTTTATGAATGGTTCTTGGCCATGGGGTGTTAGAATTTAACCGGCCTTTTCCTCATATGGTTTATTCGTTTTCATTCATTCTTACAACAGGACCATGCTTCCTGCTATAGGTCGATCACGACCCCAAATTAGTACATATTAAACTTAAAATTTTCGCATGAATGCACCCATGCATTATGCCTTCATTAATAACCAGGGTGCCAACACTCATGGCCACCCAAATTTGGTTTTCTCTAACACCTACACTACGTGGGTAGAAATGTTGGAAGGTCCTCCTTCCTTAATGAGAAATCCCTTGCCCGTCCTTTATGCAAATATGCATTTCCTGGAAGTAATTCCATGCAATGTGCTATCTATGAGCACTTTTGTTTCCAATCATTCCTTGATTGGTCCATGTGTTCATGAAATATCAGTTCATGAATTCTTCCGAGGGTTACAACCAGTGTTTCCTACCATAGGTTCCTACTTCCATTATTCTGGTTCTCCTTCCTGAATCATACCCTACTTGGGTATCCAAGGCATACAACTGCCCTTTCAATTTTATGCAATAATAAAATATTTCTGAAGGGGTTCTTACCAAATCCCTTCATACTCTATGCCACATAGTCATGAATATATTTATACCGGCTCTTGGATGCTAGCACCCTCTCTCTGTTCTCTACCTTATCAATAGTGTTTTAGCGAGATTTTCACAGTCCCGTCAAAAACCTTTCGACCGCAGCCTTTCCATGGTCACCCTCTGCTTGAGGTTGTTCATTATTGGAAACTGTCTTTCTCAATAGTTCCAATATTATTCCTCTCTACACATGACAATCACCATAGGCACATTAATTTTCATGTAAATTGAAATGCAAATATTATAGCGTTTAATTAATAAAAACATTTTCAGGCATGTCTAGCATATCTGTATGCACTTCATCACATTATCCTTAATGTTTTTCATGAGTGTAACACAATAGTTCTCAATCATTTTCATAGCATTACAACCATCATTGTTATGGTGTCAAATCATTTTCATTCATCAATGTACTAGCTTTCTCATCCCATAGAAACGTAATGCACAACAAGGGAAGAATTAAGGGCTCTCCCCTTCTTCCAATTCTTTCTACATCACCCGGGGCTTTTTAGCCTAGTCAAGTTATCTCTAAGGTCTCACTGCCTCTCCTTAATCATAGCTTCAACCAAGCTGTACCAATTAAACGTACTCATTTATTCATTCAATCATACTTAGGGGGGTTACTTGCCTCTTACCAACCATACTGGTTTCCACCACTGCTCTTTTTATGAGAAGCCCTAGGTTAGTCTCATCCTAACTCTTAGGATACTTCAGCATGATTCAGTAGCAACTCTTTGCTCATAATGAATCATGAACATGTGCATCCTACACACTACCATTCGATTATCAGAATTGGTCAATATTCAGTTGTTAGTCTTCTATTCACTACATGATACTTTTAAAATGTAATATAGGATTCTTATACATGGACAGGCCTTGTAGCCCATTATCCAACCTTAAAAATTATTAGGGTTGTGACTCTATTCTTCTAATAGAGACCTTATACAGTTCCTCCACCAAGAACTTCTTTAGCATGCAACTTCCTTGTTGCAGATCCATCACCACTTGTGATGGCCTCAACCTTGAGTTAGCCTTTTTGGTGGTCTACCAAATATTCCCCTTAAGGAATATAAACATGCATCTTTGTTAACTTACATCTATGGTGTACTTAACCACTTTCATAATCCTAATCCTGCATGTAGCCATCGTAGGTATATTTCATAGCCTACATACATTTCCATTATTTATTTATTTTAAATCAGTCATCTCAGGATTGTTCATAGTCCTTCTCATGTGATCTTCAAAGGCATAAACATTTTCCTCTTATCATGACATCAAAGTATCCTCACTCATTTACTTTTTCATTTAATTGTATTGTCTTTTCCTGGGGGAATGGAGTACACTCCCCTTAAGCTATCATTCAAGACATAACCTTTGTGACTCTTCAGAACAGAGTCAACCATGTATCCATGGTATTCATTCAATTTTGGCAAGTGTAATTCTCGCCTCACGTTTCACTCATCAGGGCCATCATATTGGGCCTCTAGTATACTTATACTCTTACATCATACATGTGCATTACTTGCATGTTCTATATCATTCATACCTTACTGGTATGGGTATCAAGCTTATTAATATGAAGCTCCTCAGTGCATTAAAATCATGCACTATTCATCATACTAGCTTACGCCCTCTCCTCAATCCAAATTAAAAGGTGCTTCGCATTTCACGATTCTGGAATTCCTGTTGCAAGAAATCTCTGTTTCCTAGATTCCCGAAATCTGAAAACCCGAAACTAAGGATTTTTTTTCGGCTCTTTCATCCGCATGACCCTTTTCTCGGAACCTGGGGTCAATTCTCAGACACGTGTCAGGATCCCATATTTCGATAAATCCGTGGAAAAATCTCCACCATTTCCCAAACTTTTGATCCATGTGGGCCCGACAATATGGATCCCACCGTCCAAATATCTCTGGAAATCAACGATCCTGATCAAGTCCTATCTTTCCAACCAATGGTTATGATTATGTCGCGATTTCGCGTTTCGCGACTTCGAGACTTCTATTGTGAAGAAAATCAACTCCTTCGATCCCCATAATTGTGAAATTATCTCTCGACAATCAACGGTCCAATTTCGCTCCTTGATCAACCGCTATGATCCTTTCGTGAATTTCTTAATGCTTCTTCCAAGCCCTTTTGATTTTGTGAAATTCCGGTACCTCCTCGCAACTAACCAGTGCGCTACTTCTTTGAGATCAAATGACTCAAATCATTTCGGTTCTTTTTGAATGGATCTTGACTCTCAATCCCATCCAATCTTCAAAATTCTTTTCTAAAGGATTTCTCCCACTATCTCTTCTGAGCTTTTTAGGTTTCTTACCGGACTAGTCTCATAGTCATGACTCATACGGTGTTACCCTCTCCTTATGGAAACGACCAAGAAGGGTCACTTTTTGGGGAATTAGCAACAGTCCCAAAGGACTCCTCAAACAGGTTATCGTTACTGTCGATTCTAACCATTATAGGTTAGGAAAATCTGACCCTACATATTTTCACTAGTCCTCTCACTCATGAGGAATTATATGCTTAGGGTTTAGTCTCTTAATAATACAATGATCATAACTTTCTAAGGATCCTACCAGTCCCTACTAGATTTCCAAATCATGAAGGAGTTCTTCATTTGGGTCTTAATCCTTATCTAACCAACCATCTCAATTGCAAGAGCCTCTACCTACTTTAGTAGGTAGCCATCGTAACACTAAAAGAGGACAACACAATTCATGTCCCTTGTCTAGCTCGTGCAGCTTCATAGCACAATTTATTCCACCTCTTTCATTCACACTCAGATCTTACCAGTGATAATGATCAGTGCATCCCTACTCCTATAAGAGTAGTTACCATTTTAATCAGAGGGGTTATAGAAATACCCAGATTATAGTTTCATTTTGAAATCCTTCTCCTTAAAGAGAAAATGTAGATAATAATATCTTCTTACGCGGCTCGTACCTAAGCCCAAGAAGGCCAAGTGTTGCAACCATGCTCTGATACCAATTTGTCACACACCCAATATGGCATAATATATTTTTCACCTTTTCTTGAGGGATAGAATCTTTGAAGTCCTACGGGGGCTTAGTGTAGGCTAGCTCTTCCCTTTTCCACCTCCATGTGATCGTCGGTTATTACCACCGGCCAAACAACTAGGTGCCTTTTCACATTTTGTGACTCAGTGATATAAGCACGTCGAGTCTTTCGACTCTGCAAACCCCAAAATGCTGAAATGTCAAACCTCGAAAGGGCTGGCGAGTGACAAGCTCCCCGCTTGGCTCTTGTCCACGTGACCCTATTCCGTAACCATGCGCTAAATCAAAAAAGCACTTACTAGCTTTTCGTGATTCAGGGAATCACGATGCGATCTCTCTTCCTCTCCCTTTCGAATCCCCGAAACTTCTTAATCTTCGAAGTTCCCCTCCAAAGGGAGATCAATGGCTATAAGCCTCCCCTTATCTGACGGTCCTCGGCGTATCGGGATTTCGGTAATCTGGAGTTTCAAATGTAAGAGAGTCAAGTCTTTCAACTCTTCAAACCTCGAAATCCAATACTCGAGTTCTTATATGAGATCCAACAACTCTCGATGTCTTGGATCCAATAGTTCGGATCTTTTTGGAGTTTTGTGAACTGGGAGTTCACGATGCAACGAATTCAAAAGTCTTGTCACTCCAATCCCTAAATCTTGATATGGGGATTCATGTAGGAGATCAACGATCCTTGAGAATTCAGATCCAATGGTCCATGAGATTTCATAGCTTTCCCCGAACTTTGACCACTCACCACGCGTCTCCTCTGATGGACGATCTAGATCATTTCGGGACTCCTCCTTTCTACCACAAAGCACATCGGGGTTTTGGGTACCGGGATTTCATGACTTGCAAAAACAAGGGTTCTTTCCCTTTGGTTTCCTGGGTGCCGAAATGCCGAAATGTCAATCGACAGCCATGTGTCCCTCCGATGGATGACTGCGACCTTTACCCACAATCAACCATTAGGATCTTTTCAGGATGATCAACGATCACGATGAAATCCCGTCTTTATCAAACTTATTCACACTTAATCCAATTCGGGGTTTCGTTTACCGGGATTTCACGGCTTGCGAAGATAAGGGTTCTTTCCCTTTAGTCTCCCGGGTGCCGAAACACCGACCGACAGCCACGTTTCCTCTATAAATGGACAGTCCATGTAACTTCCATGGATCTTGGGATCTACGGTCCCGATTCCTCCGCTACTCATGAAGATAAAAGAAAGAGGTTTAGGCATTTAACATTTCTTCCTCCAATCTAACGGTCATGATCGACCACAGATCTTCAGACAAAATCTCGTTCATTGTGCGATGCTTATCCACACTTTAAACTATTTCAGGGTTTCGGTTGTCAAGATTTTGCAACTTGTGATGACCAAGGTTCTTTCCCTTTGATTCCCTGAGTGTCGAAACACCGGAACACTTATCGACCACCATGTGCCCTTATAAAAGGATGGTCCAGATAATCCCATGGACCTTGGGGAAATACGGTCCCGATTTCTTTGCTACTTACGAAGATAAAAAGGAAAGGGGTTGAGGCATTAACACCCTTGTTTCTTCTTCCAATCTAACGATCACGACTGACCTCAGATCTTCCGATAGGATTTCGTCCGTCGATCGATACTTAACCACACGCTACCATTTAGGGATTTTATAAATCGGGGTTTCAGGACTCGTGAGTACAAGAAAACTCACACCTAGATACTCCGGGTGCCGAAACTCTGAAAACTCTTAATTTACCCCCACGCTAATAATTCAGGATTTCGCAAGTCAGGTTTTGGGACTTGCGAGTGCAAGGGGACTTGCCCTTGGGTACTCCAGGTACCGAAATTCCAAAATGTTGGGATCTATGAGGACCATTCTTCCTCACACAGGATGGCTAAGACTTGCGCCACCAAATCCTCTTTCAGGTTCTTGGTAAGATTTCCAGAGAGGGTATCTTTGTGGAGAGATCTATTCCAGGTATTCCTAGAGACAAATAGGGGCATAGATTTCCTGAAAGAAGGCTTGAAGTCCAAATTAGTTCAATATAAATATATATAAATCTATCTATAAACATAAACCATATGTGGTCCTTCCAATAAAAGCATGCAACCACCATTTCTGATCAAAACACCACACAGACAGTCTTATACTCAAACCATTCATAAATTGCACAGACTATGAGCATACATGTCAGCATATAAATTTCAAGATACAAGATATAACACTTATCAAAAAAACACCAGAGGTGATGCAACTGCTGAGAGGGGTGCTCGTTTCCACCCAACCGTAGGGTCAGTGACTCCAAATGGATTTACCACTAGCCACCCCCGAGATGAGACCATGATGTTGAGAGACTGAGTCTCTATTCTCCAGTGATCGAGAATGAAGGTTACTCTCATTCTTCTTCGCTATCACTCACTCAGTATTTTCCAGAGTTATTTTCCTCTTTTTTTCTATCCCTCGCGTCTGCCTCTTCATCGCACACTCTTCCTGCCTTTTCTCTTTTTGGCGAGGTTGCGTGTGGCACAATCTTCCTTGCTGTGATCAGGCTTGAGGACTCTACGGATGGGCAGCTCACCCCCATCCTTCATTACTCATGAGGAACCATTTACCTACCAACCTGGAGAGTCATTTAATTTGGGGCCAGCGAGCTGCTCTTGGTTCTCCAGGCCAGTGAAGTCCAAATAGGGTAATGGTTTCGGTGGAAGTTAACGCCACCATTCTAGGTGTCTTTCACCACCTTTATTTAGCCATCGTGGTCTCTTTTTTAGCACACCCCCCCTCAACAATCATGCAATATATATATTCATAATATTATTTACAATCATCGAACTTTTTCACAAGGTCCATTCACATCACACATTCACATTTTTGAGTTTGCCACAATACTTGGCCAGTATAGTTATTTTTTTACAGACTGGGGGAAACAGGGTGTTACAACAATGTGGAGTCGATATTAACTATTGAATGAAAAATCCCTTCTCTTAAGTTGGCAGTTGCGCTCCTACCTAACACTTCTGATCTCGAACGACGCCTTGTACACCTAGAGAGTCTTGATGAGCAGTTTCGAGATGCCTCTAAGGCTATCGAGGTGAACAAAAGACATGTCAAGGTCCAGTACGATAGGTTTGTCTATCCTCGGTTGTATGCTAAGGGTGACTTGGTACGCTTATATGATCAATTGAAATAACCACTGGGGTAGGCAAGTTTAAACCCATGTGGAATGGTCCATAAATCATGTGACGTGTCTTAGAAAAAGGAGCCTATGAGTTAGAAGATTATGAAGGGAATATGTTGGTCGATCCTAGGAATGGTCTCTACTTGAAAAGATATTACACTTGAACCCAAATCTTGGGAATAACTCCTTGTATACTAATGCAATTTAGTGTATATATCATTTCCCTTTCTTTTCATCTTCAACTTGCCTATTGAGTTTTCCCTTGGTTGGCAGATGTCAACGAAGTCTTCAGTCTAATTAGAATTCATAGACAGAGCCATTCGTCATACACAGAATTTGGCTTCCATCGTTTGGGTGGTTTACTCACTTGAGGGTCTACTGGTGTCTTTAGGTGGAGAATTCCTAGGGCCATCCACGAATAATCCGTCCAAATATAGCGTCATTAAAGAAATTTTGCACGATGCTATCTCACATGGTATTCTCTCTTTAGAGGTTCGCCTAGATTCCTAGTTAGTAGTATGTCAGTTGAACGATAGTTATGGCATGTGTGATCCTACTTTACTTCGACAATTCCTATGGGTACGTCTTTTAGAACGAAAATTTGATTTTATTACTTATTATCACATACCTAAGAGTTGTAATTATGTATTCGATGCTTATGGTAATTTTTTTTTATATTAGCATTTTTCACATAACTAAAGAAAATAAAACCATCTCATCAATGTACACATTATAATATAACTAAAGCCGAAGATCCTTATTTTATATAGATTTCAAAAAACATGATGTTTATAGTACAAAATTGGGGCTTACACCCTCAAAACACACATACAATTGATAATACAAGATCCACGACATCTACTCATGTGGTGTCAAATATGTGTCATGATAACAAACTACGACGTTTGCGAGATGCCAAAAGAGTCTCACCTAAGTTCTAGGCACACAAACCACTTTCCACTGCATGGCCTCTGATAGATCCCCTACCTGAACCATCAAAGTCCTATGAGTTAAACGAGACAGGTTTCCCTGCACATTTTGAAGAACTCTCTCAGCTTCTCCTCCCACCACCTCATCTCCCTGGTGCCTCCGAGGATGTCGGGGAAGCCTCTCTGACCGTCACAGACCCATGTCTGCATCACACAAGTGTCTAGTTAGTACTTAAACATTATCCAAAAATATTTTTGTTTCACTATACAAAAATACAAAAATATTAAATATTTAAAAACATTTTTCATACCTATGTCACCATAGGTGGTCCCTGGTGGCAATGGCATGTCAGGGTCCCCTCTGAAGTCAATCCCTACATAGGGGTATTCATCGAGATCCATGACCTATCGCTTCCACCAGTGGAACAAATCATCGTTGTAGGGTGTGGGCACCCTACCTCCCCCATGTCGTCTCATTACCTCGGACCAACATGCCATGGCTAGATCGCGAGGTCCTCTTGTAATAATCTCGACTCTCGATCCCAAACTTGAAACCCTCTCAATGTAAAAATGCATAATATAGAGGCAAACCCGAAGTTCCTCTTTCCACCCTGTTTGCACTCTATCAACTAGCTCTTCCTATTAGCCAGTAGTGAGGTACACAAATAATATACTGTGGGTCTCAAGCACTCTACATCATATAACATTAGAGGCCTCGATGCTTGGTGCAACATATTTGATACTATGATCATGTTAACCACGATGACAACAATCTTGAGGGTGTTATTGTTTATCGCTCGGATGGGGAGTTGACTCCTGACATTCAGGGTCCCTACTACACAGTGAGCATCTATTTACTCCTCTATATTCATACCACTCCCAGCTCCCCTGGATTTGAGGTTCACCACCTCACCCCGACGCGATAACCCAGTCAAAAAGTTGTTGGAAATGTTTAACAGGTAGCTATGCTTGTCATTGATGGCAAGTACAGCAATGAAGATGGCATGGGTACAGGAAGAATGTACAAAGGATTGTTGGCATGTTTTACAGGCAGCGTAGACTTGTCATTGACGGAAAGTACAGTAGTGATAATGGCAACAGTGAAGGTGACAGGCAAACAGAAGACAAGTTCAGAGAGGTGAATGATCGAATGCAGCGGGAGCCATTAGATTTTGTGCAGGGTCACTGACAGTCATCAGATCTGCAGAAGCTGCGAGGGAGATAAGCCTCGGGAGCAAGAAGAGAAGTCTCGACAGGCATTGAGAAATCGGAGTTCTTGAGGTCGTGTGCATTAGGACAGCAGCAGTCGCGAAATCCCAACGTGATCTGGACCATCCATTCATGTGGACGCGTGGCAGCAATCGAGCGCCACCAGGAGAAGCTCGACAGGAGGCTTCATCGAAGAATCGGGGATCAGGACTTTGAAATGTCCAATTCACTTGACAACAAGAACCCCAAAATCGCGATATGCGATTTCGCGATTTAATCGCATCCGTTAAAATAAGAATGAGATCTAGACCATTGATTCTCTGCATGGAGTATCGGGGATCAGGACTTTGAAATGACAAAGTCACTTGACATCAAAAACCCCGATTTCACGATATGCGAAATCGCAATTGAATCTGGACCGTCAGATCCAGAAATGATCAGGACCATTGATCACAGTCCATATCAGAGTTTCGTGAATCACGATATTAAGGAGATAAGAACACAATGCAACAGAAATGCCGAAATCGTGATATGTGATATCGCGACACAATCGTAGCCGTTGAGTCAAGATCGCACCTGGACCGTTGATCTAACTCCGTGTCAGAGTTTCGCAAATCACAATTCCAAAAGGAAAAGAAATAAGTGCAAC
Source organism: Picea glauca (assembly GCA_000966675.3). Lineage (NCBI taxonomy): Eukaryota > Viridiplantae > Streptophyta > Pinopsida > Pinales > Pinaceae > Picea > Picea glauca. The sequence continues at coordinate 2,026 of JZKD02S1329967.1, read as the reverse complement.
AAGGATTCCAATTTCGCGATGAGTAATAACCCGACCTAATCAGAACCGTCCATATGCAAGGACAGGTGGAAAAGGATCAAGCGTCGTCGGCATATCAGGAGTCTTGAGACTAAGGGTGCAAGGCCTACTGAACCGCGAACTACGAGAAGAGACCACAGCCGTGGATCTCAGATAGGACGCGTGTCAAGGATCCAAGAGGAGTCGGCGTGGGAGGACAGGTGGCATCTCACATCAGATATCGGGATATCGGAGATCCCGGGAGCAAGGAGTTCGTGCATCTTGAACTCATGAACCCCGTAACCCCAACGGGATAAGGTTGTGGTCACGGGAGTTGGTCATATGAGTGGGAGCTGAGCCGAGAGGGCCAGCTTGTGAAGGGAATCCCATAGGAATGTGCATGGTGACATTGAAAATGTTGAAACCCTGATGAGAGGTTTGACCGAGGTCATGTGTTGACGGTCATATGGTCCAAGGCCTATAGCCAGCAGGGCTAGCGCGTGGAAACGGGTGCATCGATAATCGGGGATTGGAGAGGTGAGAAACTCTCAACATCAGGAAGTGAGAAACCCCGAACCCCGATAGAGAGTCGGGGATAACCACAGTTAGGTGCAGAGACCGTGACAAGGTGAGAGAAAGGACATGTGGATCGGGCATTTGCAGAGGGATTCCATTGGAGGAATCTAAAGAGATGCTTCGGCTCAGCATCATAAGGAATGTCGAAACCCGATTTAAAAAGGCAAGAATAATAAAGGTCATCCAACGGTGTGGATAAAACTTGACAGTGATCAGAGGGTTACTGTTCTCTCTCACAGTTAACTACTGAGTTTGGATTCTGTTAGCAAAACAGACTCATGATTGCAAATCAGTTAGCGTTTCAGTTGGCCTTTCAGTTGCTTGGACAATTGCCTTTCTTTTGCCTAAGGAAATGGGAAGTGGAATCGCCATGGGGGTGTGTATAAAAGAAAATGAGACAGACTGTGTATGGTTGGCTATTCTAGAGGAAAAAGAGCTCGTAATTGAAACAGAAAGGATGAGCTCGACTGTTACAGAGAAGATGAAGAGTCTCAACTGCTAGAGAGGTGAGGAATCTCAGCATAACACCCAGTGATGTTGAACGCGTGGGAAAACCGCCAGAGAAGCTGAAGAGTTACCATGATGATAAGGCAGAGCACTCGAGAGGTGGAGGATATTGGCGCGGTGTGAGCATGCAGAGGAATTGCACACATTGCATGCACGAGGTGCACAGAAGCTATATATACACGGTACAGAGAAGAGATGGGTTATTGTTACTGTGGGATTTGTTGTTGTTATTGTGGAGGAGAATTCAGGGGTGTACAAGGAGGCAAAGTGCAGGAGCAGAAAATGCACAGTATAGGAATGTTGCATTGAAAGGATATGGCGCAGAGAGCATAAAATGGAGAAGAACAAAAAGTGAAAGGGGTGTGCAAAAGACACTGATGTAGACAGGGCAGATCAGTGTAACAGAACAACGACAAGATTGGTAAGCCATTGAATAACTTTATTTCACTGTAATGAGGTTTAGTATCATAGATTAATATTTCAGGGAGGTTGGGAGGTGCTCGGGAGGACTGTTTTCCTCATAAGTTCAAGTGGGTGCTTGAACACAGGGAGTTGTAGCTTCCATCTGGTTGCAGCCAGAGAAACCAGGGTGGAAGGGTGGTGCAAGGGAGAACTCTTGTTCTCTGTTTTACAGGTTGGTGCCTGTATGATTGGAAGTTGGTGCTTGCATCTAGTTGGTGCTGGAAACACTCAGGGAGTTGGTGCTTCCTTATAGTTGGTGCTAGAGAAACCAGGGAGTTGGTGCTTCCTTCTAGTTGGTGTTAGAGAAACCAGGGAGTTGGTGCTTCCTTCTAGTGGGTGCTAGAGAAAACAGAGAGTTGGTGCTCTCACCAAGTTGCAGCTTGCAAAACAGAGGTTGTAGCCTCAGTATGAGTTGGTGCTCATATGTATGATAATGTAAAGAATGTAACTATTACTTATCATATAAAGAAAAAGAGGTTTTTAC
>JZKD02S1329956.1:0-11754 GCA_000966675.3 Picea glauca | reverse complement strand
CTTAGGGAAGATCCTCAACTAAAGGATAAGAATCCTCAACTTATCCCAAATATCTCTCAAGTGGTTGGGCCCCTCCAAGGTTATATAAGGAGGCCTCTTCATGGTGAAAAGGAGGGTAGTTCAGAGGCATCAAACTTATGACCTCATGAGGGATATGGAGATTGAGAATTATACCAAACTTATGATCCCATAAGTGAGATGTTATCAAAGCATAATCAGTGTAGATTACTTGAGCAAAGGGGTTGGAAAAGGAGAGCTGGAAGAGGCTGTTGCACCTCCATCAAAGAATTGTAAGAACCTTTTACTTGTTCTCATTAATAAGAAATGCTTGGCCTGTTTCTTTCAAATTTATGTTTGTTCCACATGAATTTGTATTCAGTAGATAGATCTATGTTTGATCTAATCTCAATAGAATAGGAAGTTCTTTGTTCTTTTGTTTTTTTTACAAGACCTATTGAGGAGCTCAAGATTGGAGCTCAATTTGGATCTTGGGAGGACAAACATCATTAAAATGGTACATATCCCTCTTCTTCCATTTTCGCATATTAGCTTAATTAGATCTAAAAAGGATTTCAGTGTCCATGTTAAGAACTTTTCTGTCTTGGCCTTAGGAGTCTAGAGACCAAGAGGGAATCTGCTTATCCACAGGAGGATTCACCTGTAACAAAAATCACATGCTCATTTAGCGCTGAATCCAATAGCAACAAGTGGTCTCCCCTTAGTCATGAAGCCTCGTCCCTATCCCAAGGGGAAATTTTTTAGTGAGCAAGGACCGATAGCTGAAACCTTGTCTCACTCCATAAATAGAAGGCATGAAGGGTCTATCCATGTAGATAGAACTTTCAGCCCAAGGTACCACGATGGATGATTTTTTCCCGCAGGCCCATGCTGATTTGAGCTTGCGTCTGATAGAATGATACATGCATAGTCTGACAGAAGGATGCACATATGAAAATCCTTGTACATGATGGCCAGCTTGTGTCCCTAGTGGTTGTCCACTGATCTGAGTATAAATATAACAATTTAAGAATTTGTTAAGGTATATGGTTGAGTAGAGCTCCCTATTTTGTAATAGTTTGATAGTTGAGTTGTTCTCTGGTTATGTATGAGACCTGAGACTTTCTCATTAATAAAATTCAATTTCTTCCATCATCTTGTTTCCTCTTGTGTTGAAACACTCATGCATGGATGATCCAGATGAAATGTTGTAGTTGTATTGTAATTGAGGTTTGATTATAATGTTGCTATGATCTGTTTCAGTATTTTATTTCACTACCATGTTTCCTCTTATGTTGAAATGCTCGTGCATGGATGATCCAGACGAGATGTTGTAGTTGTATTGTAATGGAGGTTTGATTATAATTTTCTTTTGATATATTTTAGTATCTTAAACTTAAGTTCAAGAGTGCTCTTGTGCTTGAGTTTTTTTACACCAAGCTGCTTGAAGGCTAGATGCTCATGGAATACTTGTCCACTTTCCTCACTAAGTCTTCCTCCTTCTAACCTTTAACCTTAAACCACTGATTGAATTTAACGAGAACCTCATTTTCTTATGCATTTTCAGCCTAGTTTTCTGTGTTAAATATTCTTATGTTGAGCTTTGTCCATTTGACCTCCACTCATAAACCTACCTCCACAAACATTTTTATGGGTAATGGTCTTATCCTCTCACAATATAAGGGTGACTCTCAGTGTTAACAGGTAAAAACTGAGTAAGCATGTGGGTTGGTTTCATTGTGCCATGCCCCTTATATAAGTTTTGTTCTCCATGAGATACCAGTCCCCAATTCTCTTTATTACTGCTATGGCTTTATCCATCGTGGATGGGGGAGTGGCGCAGAAAATGAACTCATATAATGGGCCATAAAGTGCTCGCATATACTTTGGTATTCCATGCAGTACTTGTGCTCCCAAAGAACCTTACAATATACATGAATTGTTGGATCATATGGTTTCCAACTCCGCCCCATCCTAGGGTATTTGTGAGTTGTGCACATGATGTCCAACAAGTATGAAGACATATGGAATCTTGGAAACATTCATGGTTAGGCTTACTTTACTGCATAAATGGCCACCATGATATTCTAGGACATAATGTATTCCCAGTTAAATAATGCTCCCTCATCTACACAGTAGTATATTAGAGGCATGTAAGATAGGAATATATGTGATGTGTTAGGTTCCTCATATAATATGCATAGCATAGATACTAAGCACTGGTAGGGTGTTCTTAGGGAACTTGTGGGATATCCACTTTCGGTTCTATAATTAAATTGCTTTTCTACCATGTACCATTTATGGAACATGTCCTTTTATGTGTACTCAAACTCACTAAGGAGCTTGTTATCTAGCCTCTTGCTTCCTTTCTCAATATGACAACATCTGGCCAAATACTTTGGTCTATATGATGCTATGGGATATTTCCTTGCATTGAAAACATATCTTCAAGTTACATATATGTTATTTAGGATCTATGTGATGGCATATGCACTTGGGAATACTGTTGAGTGTTCTTCTATTCTGAGTATGCTTGAATTCATGATATTCTTGAATACTTGAAGCTCATCTGGGTCTTTAGCTTTAGCATAGAAATTAAATTTGTTGAAGATACAATATATTTTTCTCCATTTCAATGTTTCTCCATCCTTTTCCAGTAGTCCTGGGGTATCATTATATATGGATATGATGATTTATGGCTCACCCTCTACTTGCTAGCCACTAGTAGAGGCCTCGACTGCATATTCCTTTCTTGTTGTTTCCTTTTGAGGTGGCATATTGGAACTTGTAATGAAATATGATTTTAGTCAAAATATAATATTATAACATACAATTGAATGTTACTAAAGAGTTTGAATTACCAGAGGAATCATTAGTTTCATAACTATGTAGGGAGTCATCATCTGAGGATATTCAAGTGATGGCATGCATACTTGATAAACTTGGTGAAACTTTAAGGATGAATTGGTTAAATGTGTTCTTAAAAGGAAAAATCGAAGGTTGAAGATTAACTCCTCCGATGCAAATCGAAAGATTTCATGTCGAGGTTTCCGAAGTGAATTATCTTTGGTCGATAGAGTTAAGAACAAATCCTTCGATGTGAATCGAAGGAGTTAACTCTAACTACTCTGATAACACATCAAAGGAGTTGTTAGTTATGTTCCTAAAGCGGAATGAGAATCAACATGATTACTTGGAACTCCTCCAATCATATCAAAGTAGTTAATGGGAACTCCTTTGATATGATCAGAGGCATTATTGTTAAGTGGCCCAAGTGAGGAAAGTATGTGTGGAGACATTTCTTAGAACTCCTCCGAGCACGTCAAAGGAGTTACTTAAAACATTTTCGATGGANCTTAGGGAAGATCCTCAACTAAAGGATAAGAATCCTCAACTTATCCCAAATATCTCTCAAGTGGTTGGGCCCCTCCAAGGTTATATAAGGAGGCCTCTTCATGGTGAAAAGGAGGGTAGTTCAGAGGCATCAAACTTATGACCTCATGAGGGATATGGAGATTGAGAATTATACCAAACTTATGATCCCATAAGTGAGATGTTATCAAAGCATAATCAGTGTAGATTACTTGAGCAAAGGGGTTGGAAAAGGAGAGCTGGAAGAGGCTGTTGCACCTCCATCAAAGAATTGTAAGAACCTTTTACTTGTTCTCATTAATAAGAAATGCTTGGCCTGTTTCTTTCAAATTTATGTTTGTTCCACATGAATTTGTATTCAGTAGATAGATCTATGTTTGATCTAATCTCAATAGAATAGGAAGTTCTTTGTTCTTTTGTTTTTTTTACAAGACCTATTGAGGAGCTCAAGATTGGAGCTCAATTTGGATCTTGGGAGGACAAACATCATTAAAATGGTACATATCCCTCTTCTTCCATTTTCGCATATTAGCTTAATTAGATCTAAAAAGGATTTCAGTGTCCATGTTAAGAACTTTTCTGTCTTGGCCTTAGGAGTCTAGAGACCAAGAGGGAATCTGCTTATCCACAGGAGGATTCACCTGTAACAAAAATCACATGCTCATTTAGCGCTGAATCCAATAGCAACAAGTGGTCTCCCCTTAGTCATGAAGCCTCGTCCCTATCCCAAGGGGAAATTTTTTAGTGAGCAAGGACCGATAGCTGAAACCTTGTCTCACTCCATAAATAGAAGGCATGAAGGGTCTATCCATGTAGATAGAACTTTCAGCCCAAGGTACCACGATGGATGATTTTTTCCCGCAGGCCCATGCTGATTTGAGCTTGCGTCTGATAGAATGATACATGCATAGTCTGACAGAAGGATGCACATATGAAAATCCTTGTACATGATGGCCAGCTTGTGTCCCTAGTGGTTGTCCACTGATCTGAGTATAAATATAACAATTTAAGAATTTGTTAAGGTATATGGTTGAGTAGAGCTCCCTATTTTGTAATAGTTTGATAGTTGAGTTGTTCTCTGGTTATGTATGAGACCTGAGACTTTCTCATTAATAAAATTCAATTTCTTCCATCATCTTGTTTCCTCTTGTGTTGAAACACTCATGCATGGATGATCCAGATGAAATGTTGTAGTTGTATTGTAATTGAGGTTTGATTATAATGTTGCTATGATCTGTTTCAGTATTTTATTTCACTACCATGTTTCCTCTTATGTTGAAATGCTCGTGCATGGATGATCCAGACGAGATGTTGTAGTTGTATTGTAATGGAGGTTTGATTATAATTTTCTTTTGATATATTTTAGTATCTTAAACTTAAGTTCAAGAGTGCTCTTGTGCTTGAGTTTTTTTACACCAAGCTGCTTGAAGGCTAGATGCTCATGGAATACTTGTCCACTTTCCTCACTAAGTCTTCCTCCTTCTAACCTTTAACCTTAAACCACTGATTGAATTTAACGAGAACCTCATTTTCTTATGCATTTTCAGCCTAGTTTTCTGTGTTAAATATTCTTATGTTGAGCTTTGTCCATTTGACCTCCACTCATAAACCTACCTCCACAAACATTTTTATGGGTAATGGTCTTATCCTCTCACAATATAAGGGTGACTCTCAGTGTTAACAGGTAAAAACTGAGTAAGCATGTGGGTTGGTTTCATTGTGCCATGCCCCTTATATAAGTTTTGTTCTCCATGAGATACCAGTCCCCAATTCTCTTTATTACTGCTATGGCTTTATCCATCGTGGATGGGGGAGTGGCGCAGAAAATGAACTCATATAATGGGCCATAAAGTGCTCGCATATACTTTGGTATTCCATGCAGTACTTGTGCTCCCAAAGAACCTTACAATATACATGAATTGTTGGATCATATGGTTTCCAACTCCGCCCCATCCTAGGGTATTTGTGAGTTGTGCACATGATGTCCAACAAGTATGAAGACATATGGAATCTTGGAAACATTCATGGTTAGGCTTACTTTACTGCATAAATGGCCACCATGATATTCTAGGACATAATGTATTCCCAGTTAAATAATGCTCCCTCATCTACACAGTAGTATATTAGAGGCATGTAAGATAGGAATATATGTGATGTGTTAGGTTCCTCATATAATATGCATAGCATAGATACTAAGCACTGGTAGGGTGTTCTTAGGGAACTTGTGGGATATCCACTTTCGGTTCTATAATTAAATTGCTTTTCTACCATGTACCATTTATGGAACATGTCCTTTTATGTGTACTCAAACTCACTAAGGAGCTTGTTATCTAGCCTCTTGCTTCCTTTCTCAATATGACAACATCTGGCCAAATACTTTGGTCTATATGATGCTATGGGATATTTCCTTGCATTGAAAACATATCTTCAAGTTACATATATGTTATTTAGGATCTATGTGATGGCATATGCACTTGGGAATACTGTTGAGTGTTCTTCTATTCTGAGTATGCTTGAATTCATGATATTCTTGAATACTTGAAGCTCATCTGGGTCTTTAGCTTTAGCATAGAAATTAAATTTGTTGAAGATACAATATATTTTTCTCCATTTCAATGTTTCTCCATCCTTTTCCAGTAGTCCTGGGGTATCATTATATATGGATATGATGATTTATGGCTCACCCTCTACTTGCTAGCCACTAGTAGAGGCCTCGACTGCATATTCCTTTCTTGTTGTTTCCTTTTGAGGTGGCATATTGGAACTTGTAATGAAATATGATTTTAGTCAAAATATCATATTATAACATACAATTGAATGTTACTAAAGAGTTTGAATTACCAGAGGAATCATTAGCTTCATAACTAGGTAGGGAGTCATCATCTGAGGATATTCAAGTGATGGCATGCATACTTGATAAACTTGGTGAAACTTTAAGGATGAATTGGTTAAATGTGTTCTTAAAAGGAAAAATCGGAGGTTGAAGATTAACTCCTCCGATGCAAATCGAAAGATTTCATGTCGAGGTTTCCGAAGTGAATTGTCTTTGGTCGATAGAGTTAAGAACAAATCCTTCGATGTGAATCGAAGGAGTTAACTCTAACTACTCTGATAACACATCAGAGGAGTTGTTAGTTATGTTCCTAAAGCGGAATGAGAATCAACATGATTACTTGGAACTCCTCCAATCATATCAAAGTAGTTAATGGGAACTCCTTTGATATGATCGGAGGCATTATTGTTAAGTGGACCAAGTGAGGAAAGTATGTGTGGAGACATTTCTTAGAACTCCTCCGAGCATGTCAAAGGAGTTACTTAAAACATTTTCGATGGAAACCTTTGAAAATGAAAGTTCAATTATCACTTAAGGATCCGATGAGGATTGGAACATGACATCGTGCTCGATGCTTGGTAGATATGTGAGCATCGGGGCTTTATTGGATGCTTTCTCTTCACTTAGGGCTAGCTAGAAGGGGTGACTTGGAGATTTAAAGAAAGTTGTGTAGATGTAAAAGGCCATTAAACATTTTCCAAGAGGTTAGTAGGGATTGGTAACCACTATTTACAGAGTGGGATAAGTATAAGGTAGTGGAAAATATCGGTGTGGAAAATCAGAAGCAGAAAGAAACAAAGAAGAGTATGAATAAAGGAAGAAAAACCCTAGCCCTTATAGGGAGGAGTAATGCCCATACATACCTATTTACCTAACATCGTATGGAGGGTATTTATGGGCTACAAGTCTGACTATGATGACTCAGCGTGCTCTTGGTATGAAAGAAACTCCTCTCACATCATCTAAGCAAGATAATGAAAATTCGTTGGGGATTGATAAATATAGGAATCAGGGGTTGGAGCATTTAATGTTGAGTTGGTAGAGTGGTTATGGTCGAAGGACTTGAGAGGAAGTTTTCTAATGAACATCGATGAACTTAGTGGGATGTTCTCCGATGTTCGTTAGAGAACTTGCCTCAAAATCCTCCAATACATCGACAAAATTGGAGGAAACTCCTTTGATGGGAATTGTAGGAGTTAGTGGCAACCTAGACAATAAGTAAAGTTATTGGCGGTGAAGAGAGACACTCCCCTAATGTGAATCAGAGGAGTTAGAACTAACTTTGTCATTTTCTCCCAACTTGCTCAAAAATGAAAATTTTCAAGTACTTCCTTTTGCGTGTGCTTTCTTAAGGTTAACAATATTTCCCTAAGAGACTTGAGGTAAATATATCATGCCAAATAAAACTTCTTTCCACATAAAAAACAAGGGGCTCCATTTTCTAAAGAAGATGCAAATACAAGTAAAGGAAAATGGAGGGTTGTAGTGCATCTCACAACAAATAGCGACACACTAGGCGAAGCCCTAAATCTTTGTAATTTGATGTCCACACATATTTTGGGAGGGGTGAAATCACTATGAAAAATCATAAGAGAGAACGAATAGGTCATATAGATTGGATCCTCAAAGAACTAGATGATAGAAAGAGGGGCGTGATTCTTCCTTTGACTAGATTTATTTCAAATTAATTCTTATTTATATGAGAAGTGACTAGAGGAGAATGTGCAGGAAGTATAATGGGAAAGAAACATCAAGAATGTTGAGAATACAAGTCATAGTGCATTTCTTTTGTGTTGTTCCACTGTCAGTGAGCATCCATAGCCCCAAAGGAGTCACCCTGGTGTCACAAGCCTTGGTTCACTTCCTCTGAGTGTTCATAGCCTCGAAGGAGATACTTACATGTCCCATATGATCTGGAAAGCCTTTACCTTTTATAATATTTGATTCTCTTTTGATTAGAGAGAGATATGGATGGGAGGATTTATGTTAACCTTTAAAGGAAATAGGGATGGCACCTGTGATGGTGAGATATGCTAACTTGACTATAGATGAGCGAACTTCTTGAGTTACGATTCTTGGAATACTGCGAACACCCCTTCTAAATCATTTTAATTTTATTTCACATAATGTAGCAATCTATTCTTAAGTTGAGTCTCTTGGTTTTCTATTTCTTCCATTGTTCTTCTGTTTTGATGAGCTATGTTCCTCCACCATATCTGACTTAGGATGGTACATAATGGGGCTTACATGGTTGGGGAGATATGTGAATTGAACACCATATCACGTAGACGTTAAGCTATTTACACCATATGTGCTACCACTTAAATATATGACCAAGACTAAGTTATAGGGAACTCAAAATTAGGGTGGAAGCTCTCAACAAGGATAAAAAAGTCTAATCAAAACATACCGGGAAACAAATAGGAAACAACAGGAAAAAACAAAACAAAACCAAAAAAAGGAAAAAGTTTATTTATGTACAAATGAAAGAACCTTAACAACTATTTGATGTAATGTTTGAGGTTTTGTCCTTCAACCGGGAGGGAATCAACTTCCCCCTGAAGGTTTTGTAATTGAAAGGTACCTTGGCCAAATTTTTCTTTGATGAGGTAAGGACCAGGCCAAAATTGTTAGAACATTGACTGTTTCCATTCATCTTTGTGTGGCTTGTCCCATTTGAGGATTAAGTCCCCAAATTGGAATTCTTTCTCACCAACATATTTCTTATCAAAACAATGTTTCATGGTCTATTGGTGAGATTCAAACTTATGTTTTTCTTTAGCATGACTCTCTTCTATCTTCACAAAATATTCGCTGCACTCTTTTACTTATGATTTCACCAGATCTGCTATGCGCTCACTACTTTTGATTTCACTCTGCCTTCACCAGATATTCTTCCTTCTTTTTTTATTTTTTCATTAGATTTTCCTTTACAATTTTTTGTTTGCTAGAATGCTAGATCTATTTGCTAGAACACCAAATTCGATCTTCACTAATATTTAATTATCGCTCCCTAAATGATATTCAATCGCCACTCCTCAAATGGTATGTATAAGAATATTACATTTTCACCCACACACACTTTATTTCTCACAACCCTCTTCTTCAGTTTTACTTTACCATAAACTTTACATGAAAAGTCATGTTCATTTGAAAAGACACCACTTTTATTAAACAATTAATTATTATTATTTTTAATTCAATTTTTAACATACCATGGGTAGAATACTACCATAGATTTTAAACCCATGTGAAAATACTATGGGCTCTTTTACTCCAATTTAACTTTTACCTTTTTAAATCCATTTTGATGTTTACCATGCTTTTAAGTAACCTCCACTTTCACTTTTACCAAATTTTTTTAATCCACTTTCATGTTTACTCCACTTTTACTTAAAATCCACTTCCACTTAACTTTTGGCTTTTGTATTTATTAAAGTCACATTTATATTTGAATACTTACCTACCTTTGATATTAATAATAATATTTTATTAAACAAGTATATAGTTAATATTTTTTCCTTTATTAATAATGCATGTTAATAATAATATATATGTTTTTATTAATAATATTTGTTAAAGTGAAAATATTATAGAATATAAAAAATTAAAATATTAATCATGACTTAAAAGTGGTTATCCACTGAAATTTAAAATTTATGTTTTTAATACATTACATGTAGTAATGTATATTTTTTCTTTTATTAATAATATTAATAATACATGTATGTTAAGTGCAATAAAATTAATTTTATATTTATTAAAATTAATATTATATCATTTATAAAATTATTAGTACATTGAAATAGTAAAATCAAAATGAATCATCAATAACCATTCATAAGTCAATAACTATCCATAAATATATAGACATAATTAATAACCATTCATAAGTCAATAACTATCCATAAATATATAATCATAATTAATAATTAAATAACTAATAATTAATAATTAAATAACTAAATTATTAATAATTAAATAATTAATAATTAAATAACTAAATTATTAGATAGTGGATATTAAAACTATGTATCCTTAGTATTCAATCTTGCACCCTCCATATCAATGTTATGTTATCAAACTCCATTTCCAAATATTTGTAAGGAAAATTTAAAAACGAGAATGATTATGTTATCAAAGTCCATGTCCAAATATTTGTAAGGAACATTTAAAAACGANCGTATGAAGACCCTCAGGGTGCTCGTGCCCGGAGGGTGCCTGTTTTCCTGAAAGAGGCCGCGGACTACATCGAGGCGCTTAAGATGCAGGCACTCACAGACTCGTACTCAAATTATTGTGCTCATACATCGAGGCGCTTAAGATGCAGGCACTCACAGACTCGTACTCAAATTACACCGTGTTAACGGTTGAGTGTTTCTGAAGATATCCTCCGTGGGAACTACGATTTAGAAATTTGGTTTGAATTCGTCCCCCAAGCGAGCAGTCATAAATCCTATTGTATGCCGATCATATTCGTTCCAATATTAATTCAATATATCATTGTATGTATCTTCTGTCTTCCAACGATTTTTATGGGCTAAGTATGAAGGTATGTACAATGGCTTTTTTTCGCATACGCATTTGTGAATGTTTGCACTGTGAATTCTGTGCCTGGATTTTTCCAGTAAGTGTCTGGCTGTCTGGATTTTTCCAGTAAGTGTCTGGCATATCAACTTTTTCAAAATTTACTGTACGATTTAACAGTTCCACGCGCGATTATTGTAGCCAACATTTCTTCATTTGCACACGTTTGCCGGTTAATTTTCTAGCATCATGAATGCACGAGTGTATTGTATAGTTAGTATATTATATTTTTTAAATAAATGTTTATTGTATGGTTAGAATATTATATTTTTTAAATAAATGTTTATTGTATGGTTAGTAATCACATTACTATATGTTATGAAAGGTATATATTATATTATTAAAGTAAATGCTTATCACATGTGCATTAAGATGCAAAACACGATTTACATAAGAGACATAGAAATAACAGTATTTTTTGTCAACAAAGATGAATGAATGTTTATATTGAATACTACTTATTTAGTGCCAAAATTCTAATAAGAAATAATCAAACCTCCATTGAATCAGGTTTGATCCATGGTGCCCATTTTCGTGTCTTTGTATTGAGCAAGCAAAAAGAAGACGTGCAAGTGGAGTTGCTAAATATTGGAATTTGGTAGGTACCATTTGTAAGTCCAAGCAAATAGAGCAGTTAATAAATTGAAGTAGGTGAAGCACGCACAAAGAAGATGTGGAGGAGGAGCTACAGAAGATTTGTAGGTACTGTTTGTAAATCCAAGCAACAAGAGGATGGGGGGATGATTCGAAATGGAAATTTTCCTCCCCTTTGAGCATTGTAATAAGACATGCAAGTAGAGCCACAAAAGATTGGGAGGTACCATTTGTAAATCCAAGTAGCGAGAGGATGGGGCTTGATTCGAATTGGAATTGTTCCTCCTCTTTGTGCATTATTTCTCCTCTCTAAGAAGCAACATGATTCAATACAACCAAATCATTTGATCCCCAATCCCCACTACTAATTT
>JZKD02S1329945.1:0-11754 GCA_000966675.3 Picea glauca | reverse complement strand
TCCTACTGTGGATTCTACTTTATACAAAAGTTTAGTAGATAGTTTGTTGTATCTTACAACAACTAGGCCTCACATCATGTATGCAGCTAGCCTTGTTTCCAGATTCATGGAATCAGCAAAATATTCGCATTGGAAAATGGCAAAACAAATTTTGAGATATGTAGTAGGAACAATAAATTCCGGTTTATGGTACACTAAATCTGATAGTAATCAACTCTCTCATTACACATATAGTGACTTTTTAGGCAGCCTAGATGAAAAGAAAAACACATCTGGATATTTTTTTCAACTAGGCACAAACCTGATTTCATGGGCATCGAAGAAGCAGCCAATTGTATCCATATCTTATGCAGAGGCAGAGTATGTAGCTGCTACCTCAACTTCTTGTCAAGCTGTGTGGCTGAGAATATTATTGAAAGACATGTCACAAACAGAAAAGGATCCAACTCCTATTTTCTATGACAATACATCAGCAATTGCATTATCCAAGAACCATGTGTTTCACAAGAAAAGTAAACACATTGACACTCGGTTTCATTTCATACATGAGCTAGTCAATAATGGTGACATTGAACTACAATTTTGTGGTTCTCGAGATCAGCTTGCTGATATCTTTACAAAGCCACTAGGAAAGTCAGTTTTTTATTTTAAGAGACAACACTTAGGCATAGTCAGTGCTAATGATTGTAACTGTTGAGTCTAAGAGGGAGTGTTAAATATATTGTACCCTCAACAATCTAACTGTACACTGTCAGTTGTACTGGACAGTTGTACTCTCTATTTTTTTCTTGCTTGAGCATATTTAGCTTAGTCGTCTTCCATTGCATTGTATCTTCTTCTCAGAACCAGTTCAGTACTTCTTCATGCATTTCAATATACTGTTCTACTCTTTCTCTGTGCATTTCTCTTTGCTTCACAATTTATTAGGTATGTCTTGGTAAAATATTTTGAAATAGCTTTAATTATTCTCTTTGGATTTTTCAGTTTTAAGATCTATATAGGAATAATATGAATTATAAAGGAATTATTATTGCATATATTGTGCGCTGCACTTCATAAGTAAATAGTAATTTTTAGTTGATTTATAAATGAACAAAAAAATATTAATTATACAATTTCTTGTCATTTTTAGTACTATAGTTGGGGAATTGCTAAAGAGAATTAGTAACTTTGTAGTATTATTTTAAATGTATATAGGAATGAATCCACGGGGAAAAGAGATAGTAATATGAGAGGTAGGAACCTACACACTCACTATAAGTAGATCTATAGTGAGTCACTCTTTCACCAAATTTAAATGATGATAATATATAATGCATGAATAGAGGTAGAGATCATAAATGTAGATTTATTGGTGGAATACGAATAACTACTCCATCGACCAATCCACCCACCACTTAATCAATTATAGCTCATGGTGTAGTAAGATCCACCCATCCAGTATTCCATCTTCAGGTACGATCATAATAGGGGTAGAATCAAGTATAATTGTGTCTTCTTAAGTAAAAAGAAAAGACAAAGAAGAAGAAAGCTCTAAACGAAAAGATATTGAAATATCTCATCCAAAAGAATATGCAATACTTTCAACTCATCCATAGGAAGAATAATTGATCAGTGGTAAAGAAGGACAATTAGAAATATCATCTACAATAAATACCATAGAATAACTAGCACATTGTGTCTAATCATACGAAATTGTAATTTAGAGACAATAAAATATGTCTAGAGAGGAAGGAATATTTGGAGGTGGAAATAGATAAGCAGAAGGAATACCAACACGAGTAACATAATGTATATTGACATCAAATCTAGAAGATGAGTTTGGATTTCACATTTTGGATCCAAAAGTACCAATTCAAATGATCATTATTCCACCATAAGCATTACATAAATTTTCATGGTATGGTAAATAAGGATCCTATAACTTTTCTTTTTGAATTTGATGTATTATGTCGTAGTTATGACTACTCTAATGATGCACAAAAACTTACTTTGTTTCCATCTACTTGTAAAGATGAAGTTTTTTTTTGGTTCATGGGATTGGGAACTAAATCCATAAAATCTTTGGATGAAATGTGTGAAATGTTTCTTTCGAAGTATCAAGACTATTGTACAAATCAAGATTAGTGGGAAGAAATGTTTAAAATGGCACAAAATGAGGATGAAATCCTTGGAGATTATAAGGAAAGATTTCATTATAATGTAAAAGGAGATAAGAAACCTTATTTAGATTTAGAGAGTCTTAATATTATTTTTCTTCATCGAATCATGGATGAATGGATAGATGTACTTAATCTAATGGATCATGAATGAATGGATAGATGTAATTAATCTTATGGGTAAAGGATATGTATCATAAATAAGCTATCTAGAAATTTATGATTTTTTCACACATATTTCTCTAGGCAAGGCTAAATCTTGTAAGGGACCTAAAGATATCATTTCTAGTGTTAATAGATAAAGAAAATTGGTGGGGTAAGTAGAGCTAAAACTTGACAATTTTGAGATAATTTAAAAAATAATATTCTTAGTACTCTTATATCATAATTAGATACATATGAAATTAAGCAAAGGAAGTAGGAAAAGAATTCAACTTTATCTACTTTATGTCTAAGATGTAGAAAGAAACATCCTTTTGAAATATTTTCCTTTAAATAATATTGAAGTTTGTGTTATTTGTGAAGGGAAAAATTCAAGAGAAGGTTGTTCTTTCATAATATAGATTAAATAAGTCTATAACGGGGAGAAGGAAGCTATAGATTTTTATTTTTTTTTATACACCAAATAAACCTTGGCATCCTAGAGAATCAAGTATATCTCAATACCCTACATACTAATTCATTTCTTATTCTTCTAGCCAACAATACCCTCATAAAAATTGGATTCCTCCTATGCCATAACAAGCATGGTTACCATATAAATATGAAAACCAAACTTAGAAACAAAGATGGAGATGTCCTACCTATGGAAAAATGGCCAATTATCCATACTTTTCACAACAATATCCACAATATCCTTCACAAACCCAATATCCTCCCACAAGTTCAATAATCATATCCTAGAAAAATTCAACAAACACAAATTTAAAAACCACAACAATTACAATTACCATCAAACCAATCTCCTCCAAGACATACCCAACTACCTCCACAACCCATTTGAATCCCCATTTGAATCCCCAACAATAAAGTAGTTCAACCTTCTTACAATGTTGAGTTACAAAATATTCCAACTTATATTATGAACCCTCTTCATTTAAATGATATCCATCTTACATCACGAAAGTAATTCATAAAGGTTCTCCTATTATTATTGAGAAACAAATTGAGGAAACTCCTAAACAATTAAATAATAGTAATAGTTCTATTGCAATAAAAAAAACTTCTTCTACAATATATAAACCCCAATCATCTCAATATGCTCCTTTTATAGAGAGCTTGAATTTGGATAAACAAATAATACAATTTGAGTATGATTTATTGGATGAATTAAAGAATGTTTGGGTTCAAATTCTTTTCTGCAAGGAATTAAGGATATTCCAATATGTTCCAAAATATTTAGCAAACTATGACTGAGAAAACCAAGAAGAAAAAAAATATTCACAAATAATTTAAGTCATTAGAAATCTAGCAGAATTAATGTCGGATAAAATCTTTATGGGAAAATATGTTGATCCCGGTAGTCCTATTGTTAAAATTCACATGAATAAAATTCCAATTGAAAACGGTCTAATAGATTTAAGAGCTACAATAAATGTCATTACAAAATGAACTATTGAAGAATTAGAATTATCTAATATTCGTCACATACCTACAGTTTTGCAATTAGCAGATAGTTCTACAATAAAACCTAAAGGAGTGTTAGAATATATTATAGTCTCTTTAGATTCTTGGGAATTCCCTATAGATTCTATTTTTTTACAACCTAAGTCTAATTTAGGTGGTCATACATTAATCTTAGGAATACCATGTTTAGCTACAACTTGTGTATCACTTATAGATCTAGAGACATGAAAAATTTCACAAGGTGATTGAGTTAAAAAATTCAGTTTATATCTACCTATAAAATATTTAACTGATTTAAAAAACACACAATGGCTTGATGATAAAAAAAAGTTAACAAATTCACTTTATATATACTTATAAAATATTTAACTGAATTAAAAAATAAAA
The DNA here is from genome assembly GCA_000966675.3 of Picea glauca. Classification (NCBI taxonomy): domain Eukaryota; kingdom Viridiplantae; phylum Streptophyta; class Pinopsida; order Pinales; family Pinaceae; genus Picea; species Picea glauca. The sequence continues at coordinate 7,582 of JZKD02S1329945.1, read as the reverse complement.
AAATGGCTTGATGATAAAAAAAGTGATGAAAAAATGGTACAACCAATATTAACAATTGACCAAGCTATCAATTTCAAAGAGGATATTGAAGAAATCAAATCACCAATTTCATTATTGATTCTAATTTTATTCAATATCTCGGGGGAGTCTTCTTTTGATTACAAAAAATTTCATAATTTTTTTTAATTGTAGACAATTTATCAACACTATTTGATTATTTCTCTTTCGTCAATTCAATATCATAATCTTGCAGTACATCTGTTGATAATTAAGCAAGGGAAGACTTTAAACATAAATTCTAAATTTGAAGAATCTGAGAAAGTGAAATTAATTGAAATACTATAAAAACATGTCGGTGCATTGTCATGGGAGTATATTGATATGTGTTGTCATGGGAGTATATTGATATGTGTGAAATTCATCCTAACACTTGTATATATCACATTTTTTAAAGAAAAATTTTATATCAATGAGGAAACTCAAAATAGGTATGAATCGAGTTCTAAAATAAATTTTAAAGGAATAATTACAAAACTTTCTAAATGTGAATTTCATATATCCAATTTTTGATAGTCATATATCCATTATATTGTTCAATGTAACAAATGGTAGGGTGAATAGGTGAATTTATTTACTTCAAGAATTCAATATCACCATATTAAATAAACCTAGAAAAGAAAAATTGGTTGCAGATTTTTTTTCTAGACTTAAAAATGAAGATGAAGTTATTCTCATAGAGGATAATTTTTCTCATAAAGATTTGTTTGCAATATCTATTTAATCACCTTGGGCTATTGATATTTCTAATTACTTGGTTACAGGGAAATTACCACAACGTTTTTCACCAAAGGAGAAGTAGACAATTGTGAGACAAAGTGCCACATATTCATGGATTGAAGGGTATCTCTTTGATACAAGAGGAGATTTAATTATCATACAATGTGTAAAAGAAGATGAAGCCTTTGATACTCTCAAATCATCATAGGATGAACCATGTTGAGTGAAATTTATCGACAAGTGAACTACCAATAATGTCCTTCATCCCAGATATTATTGGCCTACTCTTTTTAGAGATGCCAATAAATATATTAGAAGTTGTGAAAATTGATCTAGTATGGGTTGGTCAGTACAAGTGGATGAAATGCCTTTGTTACAACAAGTTCAAGTTGATCCTTTTGAAAAATGAGCTCTAGATTTTGTGGGACCAATCAATCTGCCATAAAAAATAAAAGTATATATTTTGGTATGTATAGACTATGTTACCAAGTGGGTAGAGGAAAAATCTCTTCCATGGGAAATTGAGGTAGTAGTAGTAGAATTCTTGTTTGAATAAATCTTTGTTCACATCAAGGTGTTCCTCGTGGGATTGTCACATATTAATGAACACATTTTACATCCAAACTTGTTCAATCAATTACTCAACAATACCATATCATATATAGAAAGTGTTCTCCATATCATACACACACGAATGGGAAAGTGTAATACACTAACAAAGTTTTGGAAACTATCTAGGCCTAAATAGTTCAGATTCATCATAAAGATTGGGAATATAAGCTTCGAGAAGCACTTGGGGCATACTGGAAAACATGGATAAATACTATTGGATTCACACCTTATGAGTATGTATATGGTAAGAATATAGTTATGCCTATTGAGTTTCAAATTAAAACTATAAGAACTACAATGCAAGTGGGGATGGATCTTTCCTAAGCAAAAAATCATGGATTTGACCTTATCAAAGAACTTGATGAAATGCAACATGATTCCCTCCAACACACTATTCTTGTTCAACATGAAAGGGAAAAATCACATAACAAGTTCATAAAGAAGAGGCAATTTAAGCCAGGTGATTGGGTTTTACTTTTTGATTCCAAGTTTAAATATTTTCAAAGAAAAGTCTCTACTCATTGGTTGGGACCATATGAAATAGATATTGATTTTTATGAAGGGTCCCTGAAATTGAAGATTATCAATGGTGAAAGAATCTCATTCATAGGTAATAACGATGGATTGATATTGTATCAAAAACCAATATCTAAAAACAAATTGTCAAATATTTGATAAAACAATCTAAAATAAAGATTATAAATAGAATAGGTGTTTCACCTATTTTTAGTTAAACTTAATTTCTTCTTAATTTATATATATATAATAATAAATGCTAATAATAAATTAAAAAACAATAAAATTCCATTGTGAAAACCTAAAAAAAGCTAACATACTAATAACTACAAAAACATGACACTTCATGATTATCATAAAATATTATCTTCCCTTTACCCTTTTTCTTCGTGCGCTGAAAAAGTGCAGTCTTTTCATATCCCAACAAAAATAAAACCAAAAAATATATGTCAATGTTTTTCTTTTTAAATCCCAAACAAAAATAAAACCAAAAAGTATTCCCAATGTTTTTCTTTGTCACATATGAACACGAGTGTTCCTAAATTTGCATGCATTATGTAAGAACCACATTTATTTTTCGTTGTGCCAACTATGTTTTAAAGCACAAGCTTAACGTAGCATTACCTCCCTTGTTGATGGCGTATTCCAATTCAATGCGAATGTGTGTCATACAAGTGAATTGTCAATATTTATTTATATAACATGTTTACGTTATGAAAACATGGATTATTGTTTTTAAACGGTTTTTTTTTGGCTCACCATGATTTAATGTTTCAAAATTTGAAGCGCACTATAAAGTTTTTGTATAAATGAGATTTTTTTATAGTAATGAAAAGATAATATAACAAAATTGAAAGAAAAGTTTTTGTATAAATGAGATTTTTAAAGTAACGTAAAGATAATATAACCAAGTATAAATGAGATTTTTATAGTAATGTAAAGATAATATAACAAAATTGAAAGAAAAGTTTTTGTATAAATGAGATTTTTAAAGTAATGTAAAAATAATATAACCAAATTGACAAAAACGTTAAACTTTATAGTATAAATGCGAGAAAAAAATATTTTTCTATGTCTTTATATATGGCCTATAATACTTAGAAATAAAATAAGTGAGGATAGATTCATCTCACTCTTAGTATTTAAGCATGATGTCTAAGTTTGCATATCAAAAATTTCATACTATGTGTAAATAATTATGTTCTTTTAATGTTTTTTATATATCGACTATAATAATTACAAATAAAATAAGTGAGGATAGATTCATCTTACTTCATTTTACTCTTCGTATTTAAGTACGATGTCGAAGTTTGAATATTCAAAATTTCATATGATGTCTAAATAATTATTTTTTAAAATTTAAAATATGGTGTACGTTTTAGTAGAATTTTTTTCATCATTGAAACTTTTTTTTATGTTGACTTTGTATTATATTTTGGAAATGATTTAACCGTACCTGAAATGAAATCACAAACTTAATAAAGAATCGTTCTTTAAAATAAAACATTAATCCCAAAGTATTAAGAGAATATTATTACGATAGGGTTTCCTTTTTTCCAAATTACCTTCTTTTCCATTCCCTACATAAATACTTTTGAACATGGATAAAAAAAAGAACAAACAAGAAAAAGGAACATCAGATCTTTAAAGCTAGACCAAGCATTAAATTTTTTGTTTCATACATATCATGTACAAATCTCAATGCCTTATCTTCTCTATTTCCCATTATTTGAGACCCTACTTGAATGTATCTCATAATTTGAGGGGTTGTAGGTGCAAAATTATAATGTTTTAATTCTGCATAAATAATTTCCCAAATTACTTGTCAATTTCTTTTGAGATGTTCCTCAACGCTCATTGAGTGTGATTCCTTTTTCAACATTTATATTCTTAGATACTTCAGGAGTAGAAATGATTTATTTTGATTGAGTGTCCTAGATATTCCTTAGTTGGCCATAAGGTGGAGTTCATGAGAGGAGGGTTCATTGGTTTCTCCATCTAGTATGGGTCATTATTTTTGAATGGTTTCTCATACAAACACTATTCATGGAATGAATCCTTTTTTTTAAATATTGCAAGAAATTGTTCTTATTCACTACCCAAATGTCATTGTAAACAACATTTTAGGTGATTTTATGAAGTCGATGGTCTTTCTTCAAGAAATCTGTGTTTTAATAAACCATATAAAATTGTGAAAATATAGAATATGAATTCATTTAAAACTTACTGTCTTAAGAAGGCCCAATCATAACAACTCAACTTCGATGAAGTCTAATTAAGAAGATCACATACACATTCCTAGGTTTTAATAATGAACATGTATTCTAAAGTTCATAAGAAAAAGAATTCATAAATAAAGTATGTGTTTTCCTAGCAACTAGATATGTGAATGTGTTCATTGTAGCTAAATGAATTTAAGATCCAAAAAAATATTCAAAACATCGTTTAAAATATGCATTATGTAAAGAACCTCCTTGTTACGACGACAAACCTCTTATAACAAGTGCAAATTTTTTTTTGTGTGTGCGCGTGTGTACAAGGATAATAAATACATTCGACTCTACGTCACCATACGACGATGAACATGACACATGCAATGCGGTGACAACAAAAAGATCTAACACGCACATAAACCTCTGGAAGCAATGAACGACAATCAACCGACACATAATAAGACTGACTACCTACCCATCCTACCCTGGAATGGTTAGGACCTCCAAGACACATAAGAAACGCTCAAGCCTAGGTTCCCATTTATTTTAACCATTTTAGGTCTCAGGGCTAGCGACTGTTCTGAGGAACAAGGAGGTGTCTACATCCCGCCCAAAACAAGAATACCAAGCACACAAAAGTTACGACCCAGTACAACATTATTTAAAGAAAGGACTACAATCTAAATTAGTCTTAAGGTCATTCCATCGTGCAACTTTAGATCATAATTTTTCATTAGGGTACCCTCTAATTTAGCATTGGAGGACCTTATGGGGCAAGTCCGAACCTTGACTGGATTTAACATTTAACGAAATAAATAATCATTAGTTATAACATTAAAAATAATGTATAGTTACAAATTATCATTTAACGCAATACTAACATTTTATGTACAATCCTAATTCAAATTAACGCAACATTCTAAGATTGTTCAATGCAATCATTAAAAACCCACGGTAACATTAATGCAATGATCTGAATTTATAAATCAATGATCGATAATTATGAATCAACAATTAATGTGACAATGCCATAATTATATTCAATAATTAGCGCACATTCTAAATTCATTTAACGCAATAGTTATAAAATTATCACTAACATTAACTTAAAAATGATGGCAATGATTAAGAATTCTTTAAGAAGTATTTTTTTTTATCTCTTTAAAATCAAAAGTCGCATCTATATTTTTCTTAAAACTTGTCGTCAACATCATACAAGAACTATCAATTACCTCGATTTATAGATTACATCAAATAGTACGAATATTATGATGATGAATCAAAATGAAGATAATAACACTAAAAAAACTTTAGCTAAATAAGTGGAAGGCTACTATTAACAACGATTGTGCGATTAAACCTCAAAACGACATTAAGGGAAACAAAACAACAATAACTATTGTCCATCCTTACAATCTGATGTGGCTATTCGAATTTAAATTAATGATAGAATCGTAAATTGCAATCACCATTTAATTACCATAAATGCCAGAAAAATGTAGCAAGTCTGAAACGTAGTAAGGAAGTGTTTCTAAAAATTTCAAGTAGAAGGGCGTCGTCAGACATTGCTGACCTAAAAATGAAAGGAAGTTTTCCTAGCCTACCCAAACTATAAATAATAATTTGTTGTCATCCCATCTTTCACTTAATTAACGCTGTTAGTTTTTATTTTTTTGTTTTTGGAGGTCACTCCAAGTTCATTATTAATATCAAAGATTCTTAGACTAGAGGAAAACAAGTCAAGGACCAACTACCATAGATGGAAAATTATCCCCAAACCCGCAGCAAAAGCACAAAACCCAAGAAAAGTGCCTCGGACTACTCAATCTGGTTTTCATTAAATAGTCTAAATGTAAAAGTCAGCTCCAAGGGTTGAGAGTATTCCTACGGATTTATACTAATGGAATTAACTCATTCCTTAAACAGTGGAAACATTAACAATAATTAAATCTATCTACTTTCTCAGCAATGATAAAGAAGTAATTCACCAACTGTTGTATCATTGCCTCTCAATTTCACACTAGTGTATCTTAACATTGACTCCCTTACAAAAGTCACTGTGCCAATGAAATGTGTGTTAAAAATGACTGCGGGTTAAATTATTTGGTCGCTTAATATACCTATATAAATATTTAAAACTTATGTGAGGGAAGATATAATTTAGGCGTCTCTCAATCTTAAAGTGTCAATAAAGGAGGAAATAATCGTACATGTACCTCATGTTGTAAGAATGCGGCTTTACACAGTTTACAGAGGCGAGTAAGGGGTTCAGATATAGTTGCAGGGGTGAAGGTATACGACTCAACATAGTTTGCAGAGGCGGGAGACTTCTACTGGAAAAAAAATTTAAGGTTTGTGGACAGCGATAAGCCAGGTTGGTTGTTGACTCCGTCTCAAGGGTTATCAACCAAAATTCCTGTAGGTACTGGTTCAGTTTTAATCAAGTCGTAATGTGTTTCATGCAAGAGATGTGCTTCGATGTCAATCATGACATGCGCCTTAAATAGCATATGCGTCTAAGAGTAGAGTTAGAGTGATTTTGAAAAGTTTTGCGAGGAAAACTGTGGAATAAGTTTTGGATAAACGGAACCCAGATCGCCTCAATTCTGGAAATGCCTCATGCCTTACCATGCACATAGTTTCCCTAACATTTTACAACTTATAGAATATCAACAGTTCTAAACATAATATGTATGACAGTCAATTAGGACATTTAATGTGTTCAGACAAGTAAATTCTAATAAAAAAATGCAATCCAAACCTGTAGGTTCAGTCGAGTTTCAGATATGTAATTTCTAACATAAACTCATTACAGTCCCTTCTAAACATAAATTTACATTTCATAAAATTACGAACGCTAAAATTTCATTACGTAATTTTCATTACATAATTTCTAAACATAAATTCAATTTACATAAAATTGCATGGCATAACTTCTAACATAGAATTACCTTGCATAAAATTACATGGCATTATTTCTAAACATGAAATGCATTTTAGTCAATTCGAATATTTGATGCATTTCAGACATGTAAAATCAGTCAAAAATTTAAGACCTATAACTTCAGGAATCGATTCAGGCGATTGAATTCCATCATAAAAATCAAGCATAAAACAAGCAGAGGAAACCTTTTACATCTGCCACATTTTTCATATATTTACCAATGATGGAGTAATAAAAACAGTGAATCCAAAAAGAAATAAACACAGATTAAAGTTAAATATTGTCTACTCAATACACACACAGATCTAAATCTTACATCCTACAACATGCTATCGTTCAACAAAGAAGCGTACCGTTGCCCTTTTCCTGCTCTGAGTGTCGTCTTCCGCTCCAAGTCGCTCCTGCTCGCCGATCGTCGAGACCTCACCGGTACCTCCTAGCCAATCTATAGGGGTACTCTGCCTCCCCCTTAGCCCCCCGAGCCGCAAAGGGGCCACACATTATTCAGATGGTACGTCTA
>JZKD02S1329934.1:0-11754 GCA_000966675.3 Picea glauca | reverse complement strand
ATTTTGTGGTCAATTTTGGGTCTCTATCAGACACAATTGTCTTGGGAAAACCGTGCAATCATGCTATTTCCCTCATAAATATATCAACAACATTAGCTTCCTTGTGAGTAATCTTTAATGGAACAAAATGGGCATATTTCATAAGCTTGTCCACAACCACCATGATTGAATCATGTTTCTTTCCTATTCTGGGAAATCCTGTGATGAAATCCATTGTCACTACCTCCCACTTCCACTCAGGAATGGGTAAAGGTTGTAGCAACCCTGCTGGGTTCCTGTGCTCATATTTAACCTTTCGACATTCCATAGATCGGGCGATGTATTCAACAATATCTTTCTTCATAACTGGCCAAAAGTAATGTCTCTTGACTACTGCCATATTTTTTTGATATCTAGGGTGCCCAACATAAGGCACATTATGCATTTATTTCAAAATCATAAATTTCAATTCCTGGAAATCAGGTACATAAAATCTTTTTTTGTACAGGAGTGTTCCATCAGTTTCCAATTTATAATCTTCCACTCTCTGTATCATTTTACCTTTCTATAGCTTTGCTACCAATTCCATGTACTGCAAATCTGCATTTGCAACTTCCAAAATTCTGCCTTTAATGTCAGTTTGGTACATGCTAATGGTTGTAGCATGTAATTCATGCACTCTTCTGCTGAGTGCATCGACCACTTTGTTCTCTTTTCCTTTGATACGCTTGATATCAAAGTCATACTCACAAAGTAATTCTAACCACCTACTCTACCTAGAATTCAAGGTTAGCTTATCAAACAAATACTTCAGACTGTTATGGTCTGTCTCAGTTCAAACTTCCTTTCCATGAGGTAATGCCTCCATTTCATCAGAGCGTGAATGATGGCCTCCAACTCCAAATCATGAGTGACATAGTTATTTTCTTTCTCTTTCAGCTTCCTGGACTCATAACATATTACAAATCCATTGTAGTTGAGGACTCCTCCTAGTCCTTCTTTTCATGCATCTGTACATACTACAAAATATTTATTCAGATATGCAATCCTTGGTATTGGAGCACTGGTTAAAAGATGCTTCAATCTCTGTAAGCTTCTCTCACATTCTTTTGTGCACTAAAATTTCTTCTCCTTCCTTTGCAAGGAAGTGATAGGGTGAGCTATCCTTAAGAAACCTACAATGAAACTTCTGTAATATCCATCTATACCCATAAAGGATCTGAATTCTGTCACATTCTTAGGAACTGACCATTCTCTGATGGCTTTTATCTTCTCAAGGCCTACAACTATCCCATACTTTGAAATGACATGCCCCAAGTAATGGAGCTTCTTTTGATAAAATGATCATTTACTCAACTTGGCATACAATTGGTTCTCTCTTAACACTTACAACACCATCCTTAGATGATGTTCATGATCTTCCTTTGACTTGGAATACACCAGGATGTCATCCAAGAATACTATGACAAACTTGTCTAGATATTCTCTGAATACAACATTCATTAGGCACATAAAGATAGCGGTCACATTCGACAACCCAAATGGCACCACTATGAATTCATAATGACCATACCTTATTCTTAAGGTGGTATTGTTGATATCTTCAACCTTTATTCTTACCTGGTGATATCCTGATCTAAGATCTATTTTATAAAATATCTTAGCATCCTTCAACTCATCAAAGATATGATCGATCCGTGGTAGAGGATACTTGTTCCTAATAGTCACTTTGTTCAATTGTTTGAAATCGATACACAATCTCAATGTCCCATCCTTCTTCTTCAGGAACAGGACCAGGGCACCTGAAGGTGACACACTTGGGAATATATTGTTGAAATTACTAAGATAACTGAGGGGGGGGGTGAATCAGTTGTTATTGTGATTAAACAATTTTAAGTCTATTAAATCATTTTTAATCCTTCACCAAGTGACCATCAATATTATACATCATATGGAAAACATAAATAATGAGTATCAGTCACACATCAGATATACACAGAGATAGATTTTCATGAGGAAACCCATAAAGGGAGAAAACCTCTTCTTCTTCGAAATGATAGGCAGTCTTTTAAGTTATGTACATCATATATGACTGAGAACCAACTCAAAGTGAGGCTACTACCTCTGTTTTACAAGCTCTAACTTGTTGAGAGCACCAACTCTCTAGTTTCTCTAGCACCAACTCCCTGTGTGTTCCAGCATCGACTGGATGTAAACACCTACTTCCACTTATACAAGCACCAACTTGCATACAAAAAACTATGTGTTTTCCTGAGCACCACCCTTCCACCTTGTTTTCCTATCCATAACTAGATGGAAGATACAACTTCCAATATTCAAGAAGCAAATTGAATATCAAAGGACCACAGTCCTCCCTAGCACCACCCTACCTCCCTGATTATAAATAAATGATTGAATAACCAACAATACAGATATTTCAATTCTTACCATTTCTTCATTGTTCTACAATTCTTCTCTGCTATACTATTCTTTTTCTTTGTTCATACTTCGCCTGACTTGTTGTCTCTTTCTATCTATTCTTTCTCTGTCCTTCTCAAGCTCTTTGATATGTGCAAATTCTTCTCTCTTCACCTTTTCTATTATGTTCAGATTTTGTTTCTCATCTCTGAGATTTCTTCACACTGTGCATACTGTAATTTTTCTTTTCTACAATTCAACTCATTTTTCAATCAGTGCAACCAACCACTCATCACTGCATTTCCATTTTTCTTATATACACGACTTCAGTTACACCTTGAATCTCTAAGAAAAATGCATCAGCAACTGAATTTCCAAACGCCCATTAACCATGATTCATTTCTTCTAATTGAATCGTAACTGAACAGTTAATCATAAAGATCAACAATATCCCTTCGATCAGATTTCCAATTAACAATCACCGTTGGATTAAATTCATGGGGTCTTGCACTTATCCCATATGCCTACTAGCTGTGACCACGGGCCTAATCAAAATGTGTTTCACATTTTGCATTTCGGAAATCTTGTGTCAAACGATCTCGACACTCCAACTTATGATCTGCAAACCTCGAAAAAGAGCTTAGATGGACTGGCTCCTTCCCTTCTCATGACCACCGACTACACCAACAAGTGCTTTGCAATTTTGTGTTTCATAAATTTTGTTGTGAGTCACTCTGACTCTTCCAAATCCCAATCACGAAATGGAGCCTTGCAACTTCCAAGCTCCTTCCTTCACGTTCCCACGACTGTGCCCAAGCGCTTACCCATAAAGCTCTTTCGCTACTCACAATTTCAAGAATCCTGCGATGAGGCCTCTTGACTCTTCATGTCGTAATCGCTGAAATGGAGCTTAGCTCTGCTAGTTCCTTTCTCTCTCGTGACCACTAGTGGTGAACACAACCTATGCCAAAAGGTGCTTCACATTTCACATTTCATCATTCCTGTGATTAAGGGTCTCGACACTCCAAGACGCGATCCCCGAAATAGAGCTTAGAAAATGCTAGCTCCTTCCTCCAGCCTTTGACAATGTGACCTTTTATATGACCATGGGCCAAACCTTATCACAATTTCACATATCGCGAGTTGGAAGGTTAGAGAACTTCCTTCCTTTGAATTTTAGTCAGTAAAATGCCAATCGCTCTCCATGTGTCCTCTGCATTCAAAGGTCCACGTCATACATTAATCCAATGGTCCATATCAAACCTCAATCCGATGGCCCAGATCATTCTGGGATATCTCATATCACGAGCTCCCACATCGTGCTCTGTTGACTCCTTCAATGTGTAGGTCAGCAAAATTCCAATCGCTTTCCACATGTCCTTGAAGATGGATGGTCCTCCTGCTTTCAGGATTTTGTAGGCTCACATCATCTTGCATGTAAAGGTCATGCTCCTTCTTATGGATCCAATGAAGGTCAGTCTTCGCGCCCATATCTGATGCCTAAGATATGTTCTCTTCTACTGTGCACTCCTCCTATCCGAATTCAGATATCACGATCATCAGGAATTTTGAATGTGATCCAACAATCACTGATGATCTTTCCATTTTCATCATCGTTGTGCTGCTAATCGTTCTGATCTTCACGTTGATCCTACCATCAATGACAAAAATGCATACCACGCATACTCTATCTTCTATCTATAAATATGCCAACAATATCCCCCTTTGGCATTGATGGAAACCTTGAAGAACCTGACGAATTGGACTACTGTACACACACATCCAATGACATCCAATGGAATCCAACCATACTTCTTCTCCCCCTTTGACATCAATGTCAAAGAAAAAAAAAAAAACACGCTCCCCCTAAGCTGTTGCAATATATTTCGAAGATATCAGATATGCGATAGGCATATGCTCCCCCTGAGTTGTTGCAGTATTCTTCAGAGGTATCATATAGTCAACCAACACAAACTCCCCCTGACAGGATGAACCCTCTTAATTTGATAGTGAGGTCACGCCCAACTTCTAGAAAAGATATCCAAAAGGTGTTGCTTCTAATGGTTTAGTAAAGATATCAACTATCTGTTTTGTGGACGGAATATAATTCACTTGAAAAATTCTGTTTGTAACTTGTTCTCTACGAAAATGGTATTTTATTGGTATGCTATTAGGCTTTGAATAAAGTACAATATTATTGGATAGAATTATGGCACTGGTGTTATCACAATGAAGTGGAATGGGATCAGTATAAGTGACCTTCAAATCTACAATCGTTTGCATCATCCATAAAATATGTGTGTAGCAAGTAGCAACAACAATTTACTATTCCTCTATAGTTGATAAGGAAATATATCCCTTCTTCTTACTAAGACATGCTACTAACGAGTCACCCAGAAAGAATTCATCTCCACTGGTGCTCTTTCTTTCCTCCACACAATTTTCCCAATCAACATCTGAATATGTAGTTAACTGGAAATTCTTATTTCTAGGATACCACAGACCATATGTCATTGTGCCCTTCAAGTATTTGAATATCCTTTTGACATCTACTAAGTGAATTTGTTTAGGAGATGATTGATAACAACCTACCATTCTAACAGCTTGCATTATGTCAGGACTAGATGTTGTGATGTACAAAAGACTTCCTATCATTGATCGATATGTTCTTTGATCAACATCAGTGAAATATCATCTTTATTGAGCTTGAAACCAACCACCATAGGTGTAATAAGAGGCGAAGAATCTTCCATCTGAAATTTTTTCAACATCTCTTTCAAATATTTTCCTTGAGAGATAAATATTCTTGCAGAACTTTGTTTTACTTGTAAACCAAGAAAATATGACAATTCTCCTATCATGGACATCTCAAACTCTGTTTGCATAGAGTTAGCAAACCACTAGATAGGAGAGTCATTAGTACATCCAAAAATAATGTGATCTACATAAATCAAAACAAATAGTAAATCATCATATTTGGATTTAATATATAGATTGCTATCAACGGTACCTTTCTTGAACCTTTTGTCTTGTAAAAAAATTTCCAGTCTATAATACCAAGCTCGTGGTGCTTACTTCAGTCCATATAAAGCCTTCTTCATCTTGTAGACATAGTTAGGATTGTCGTTCAATGATAATCCTTCAGGTTTCTCCATATATACTTCTTCCTCTAGATCTCCATTAAAAAATGCTAACTTAACATCCATCTGATAATATAATTGGGATTATTTTTTCTTTGGGATGATAACACTAGTCTACACTTGTCATATTCTTTCTTCTTCCAAATCTTGAAATTTTTAGAAGTGGGATTCGAATCTGGCTTAAAATTCCTTAAGTGACAATCTGCATCTTTATGTCCATAGTTACGATAGATGTAACATTCTGGTCCACTGAATAACAGATCATAACGATTGTTATGCTCATAAATGTTGTTATGTTTCACCTGTGTCCTTACCCCATCCATCACATGATTTATAGTCTGTGGTCATTTTTTCTTGGCTTTCTCAATCTTTGTTGTGGCAGATAATTATTCCTTGAGTATCTTGATTTCACATATCTAGATCTTAAAGAACAGTTTACAACGTTGTGACCAAAGTTAGAACAGAAAAAACAATAACCATAGAAAAAACCTTTGTACCTGAAAAAAGGATGTAGTCGATTTCTTCCATGCTGATGATTTCTTTGATTAGAAGATGTGTTTGTGTTATTTCTTTGACCTACATATTCGGTTTTGGTACTTTTTATTTCATTCCTTCTTGGTGGTTGATTTTGTTTCTTTGTTTCTGCAGAGTGGTTGTTGTCAATGATTGTAGATTTGACAAACTTGATGGGTTTTGTATTACTTGGATGATCATTGCTTGATCTTTTTTCATATCCCAATCCATCTTTCAACTTTGGATTCCTTTGTTCATTTAGAATGGAAGTTAATTCTTCTGAAGCTTTAATACTTGATAGATTTTGGTGATACAATGCCTTGAACTTCTCCATTTATTTTTTGGTTTTTACTATCTCTTATTCTAAGGCTTCACACCTTGCCTTCTTCTCTGACAACTTTTGTTTCAATATTTATTCTATTTTCCTTGCCTCTTCTAACTCCACTTTTAGTAGAGAAAAGTTTTCATTAGGTTTTTCACCATTCATTTTAAACTACATCAACAATTGTTTCTGTTTTCTCTTCTTACATTTGAGTCTGTCAATTTCTTCCAAAGCACTAATTAATTCACCTTCCATATCCACCAGATCTTCTTCATCATCCACTTCACCTCCTATGTGTTCATCATCAATATCTCCCATAGTCATAAGCATAAAATCATTCACTTTGTATTCACATGATGAATCACTATCTATGTCTTCTGAGGAATTGTCATTGTTTGCACACAAACTTTTATTTTTACTATATTTATTGAATTTGTACTTATTTTCATCATCAGAGTTCTGGTTCTTTTTCTAGTGGGGACACTTAGATGAAAAATGACCTATCTTACCACAGTTAAAACATTTGAAGGGAATCTTTCCTTGATATTTTCCTTATCTTTTCTTTAACCTTCTCACAAATTTTTCCTCAATATCATCTAAATCTGAATCAATATTCTTGTCTTATTTAAAAGATGTTTCTCTAGTAATGGATTTATCTTTGTTGATTCTCATTTCATATGCAGTTAGAGTTCCTAGGAGTTGATCAATGGACAAAGTTTTAAGATCATTTAGTTCTTCTATTGCAAAGACTTTTGGATTTAATTTATCAAGCAGAGATCTTAAAACCGTTTGAACTAAAAATGATTCTTCAATCTTCTCGCCAAGACCCTTCATGGAATTCACAAATTCTTCAATTCTTAAAAAATACTTGATAACTGTTTCATCTTCATTCATATTTATTTGTTCAAACTTCAACCTATATGTTTGAAGTTTGGCATCTTTTACTTTCTCATTTCCTTCATAACAGTTAATAAGTTTATCCCACATAGCTTTAACAGTTTCAAGATGCATAACCTTTACAAACTTAGCTTCAACAAGTCCATTCAAGACAACATTCATTCCCTTATCATTAAAACTAAACTCTAACTTATCATCCTTGGAATCTAGGACAACTGACTTTGTATATCCAGTCTTTACTACATCCCAAACATTAATACCTAAGGCCATTAAGTATGGTCTCATCCTAATCTTTCAGAAGGCAAAAATTGTTCCATCAAACAGAGGGGGATTAGTGGCTGAAATACCTTCATGACTTGTCATGTTTAAGTTTACATATCTACCTTTAAATAAAAGTAACCCTCTCTCATACCAATTGTTGAAATTACTAAGACAACTGAGAGGGGGGCGGGGTGAATCAGTTGTTACTGTGCTTAAACAATTTTATGTCTATTAAATCATTTTTAATCTTTCACCAAGTGACCATCAATATTATACATCATTTGGACAACATAAATAATGAGCATCAGTCACACATAAGATATACATAGAGACAGATTTTCATGAGGAAACCCATAAAGGGAGAAAAATTCTTCTTCTTTTTCGAAATGATAGGAAATCTTTTAAGTTTTGTACATCATCTATGATTGAACACCAACTCAAAGTGAGGCTACTACATCTGGTTTACAAGCTCCAACTTGTTGAGAGCACCAACTATCTAGTTTCTCTAGCACTCTCTAGAAGGAAGCACCAACTCCCTACGTGTTCCAACACTGACTAGATGGAAACACCTACTTCCACTTATACAAGCACCAACTTGCATACAAAAAACTCTATTTTTTCCCGAGCACCATCCTGCCACCCTGTTTTTCCAGCCACAACTAGATGGAAGATACAGCTTCCAATATTCAAGCACTAACTTGAATATCAGAGGACCACAGTCCTCCCTAGCCCCACCATACCTCCCTGATTATAAATAAATGATTGAATAACCAACAATACAGATATTTCAATTCTTACCATTTCTTCATTGTTCTGCAATTCTTCTCTACGACAATATTCTTCTTCTCTGTTCATAATTGTCTTGACTTGTTGTCTCTTTCTATCTGTTCTTTCTCTGTCCTTCTCATACTCGTTGATATGTGCACACTCTACTCTCTTTTCCTTTTCTTTTCTATTCAACTTTTGTTTCTCATCTCTGATCTTCCTTCACACTGAGCATACTGTAATTTTTATTTTCTACAGTTCAACTCATTTTTCAGTCAGAACAACCAACCACTTGTCACTGTATTTCCATTTTTCTTTTATAAACTCCTTCAATTACACCTTGAATCTCTAGGAAAAATGCTTCAAAAACTGAATCACCAAACGTCCAAGAACCATGTTTCGGTTCTTCTAATTGAAACATAACTGAACAGTTAATTGTAAAGATCAACAGTAGCCCTTCAATCAGATTTCCAATTAAAAAGCACGGTTGGATTAAATCTGTGGGGTCTCTCATTTATCCCATATGCCTATTTGATTTGACCACAGGCCTAATCAAAATGCGTTTCTCATTTCACATTTTGACAATCCTGTGTCAAAGGATCTCAACGCTCCAAGTTGCGATCTCCAAACCCTGAAAAAGAGCTTAGCTTGACTGGCTCCTTCCCTTCTCATGACCACCAGTGGTGACCACCAGCTACACCAATAGGCACTTTGCAATTTCCCATTTTGTGAATTTTGTTGTGATTCACTTTGACTCTTCCAACTCCCAATCATGAACTGGAGCCTTCTAACTTCCAAGCTCCTTCATTCACGTGCCCACAGTTGTGACCAAGAGCTTATCCATGAAGCACTTTCGTGACTCACAATTTTAGGAATCCTGTGATGAGGCCTCTTGACTCTTCATCTCGCGATATCAGAAATGGATCTTATCTCTGCTAGCTCCTTCCTCTCTCGTGACCAACAACAGTGACCATAGCCTATGCCAAAAGGCATTTCGCATTTCACATTTCAGCATTCCTGTGATTAAGGGTCTCGACACTCCAAGTTGCGATCCCCGAAATAGAGCTTAGAAAATGCTAGCTCCTTCCTCCAGCCTTCAATGATGTGACCTTCTCTATGACCATGGACCAGACCTTATCGTGATTTCTCATATCACAAGTTGGAAGGTTAGAGCACTTCCTTCCTTTGACTTTCAAACAGCGAAATGCCAATCACTCTCCATGTGTCGTTCGCATCATGATCCACATCATACCTTGATCCAATGGTCTGTATCAAACCTCAATCTGATGGCATGGATCATTTCAGGATATCACATATCACTAGCTCCCACACCATGCTTGGTTGACTCCTCCAATGTGTAGGTCAACGAAATTCCAATCGCTCGCCACATGTCCTTGAAGATGGACGGTCCTCTTGTTTTTGGGATTTTGTAGGCCCACTTCATCTTGCACGTAAAGTTCGTGATCCTTCTTATGGATCCAAAGAAGGTGAGTCTTCGGTCCCATATATGATGGTCAATGGGAATTATGAATGTGATCCAACGATCACTGTTTCTCTTCACTGATGATCTTTCCATTTTCATCATCATCGCACTACTAATCACATTGATCTTCACATTGATCATGCCCTCAATGAAAAACATGCATGCCAGACATACATTGTTTTTTGTCTATAATTATTCCAACATATATAACCCTTCTTCAGAATCTCTTCAAGCTGCAACTATAGTTCTTTCAGTTTTGGCTTACTCATTATGTAAGGAGATTTCAACACTGGAGCTGCTCTAGGCATCAAGTTTACAGAGAAGTCAATATCTCTCTTTGGGGGTAGTCTGGGTACCTCCTGGAATACATCTTCAAACTCTTTTAGTATCACATGATATACAATATTTGACACCTTATCCTTAGGTGTTTCCTCCACATGGGGTGCAAATAATTGACAACCTTTCTTATAGCACTTCTTCATCTGCATTGCCGAGATTTCTCTGATAGTAACTACCCTTGAAATTCCCTACACTTTCCTTGGGTTTCCTTCCTCCTCAAGGCAAGTGAATGCCTTGTTATGACAGTCTAATATGGCATGGTTTTGGTACAACCAATCCATCCAAATTAGACAGTCATAGTAACCCAAAGGTAATATGTTCAATTCATCCCTTGTTCTCATTCCATTCACATCCACTGGACAAGACTTAACCATCTCAAAAACCTTTCTCTTGGCTCCAGTATCCAGCTACACTAACCAATATTTTCCATGATTGCTTCTTGGCAATTGAAAACTTTCCACCATCCTAGGGTCTATATAACTATGATTAGCCGCTAAATCAATTAAAATAGTAGAGGCATGGTTATTGATCATACCTTCCACTTCAATCATGTGCGACTGATATTCTACTTTCTTGTTGTCTAGTGCAGCGTAGATATTGGGTATTCTACTACCCATGTCCTCCACTATTTCATCTTTATGAAAATCATGGACAACTTTCACTTTTCCATTTTTGTGGGGACAGTCTATGTACTTGTGGTTTCCTTGAGAGCCCCAACACTGAATGGGAATATTCCTTGGCCTTTGTCCCCCTACATTAGTCATTCTTGGCTCTCTAAATGATGGCTACCCTTGAGGACTGTTTCTGAAAAAGGGAGGTTTCTTTCCCTTCTGCCTCTTCTCTTTATTAAACTTCTTCTGGTCACCCGAAGCCATCCAAAAAGTAGGCTTTTCTTTTTTTTGTTCACATAAGTATTTATCTCTTCTTATAATTTCTTCCATAGTATTAGGGTCATCATATTGAATCTTTTCCCCAATGGAAGGTGGTAGTCCACTCAGACACCTTTGAATTTTGACAGCCTCATCCTTGATGAAGGGAACATATTTCTACAACTCAAAGAACCTTCATTCATATTCATCAATGGTAATGTTTACCAGCTTGAGTTAAAAGAACTCTTTCATATTTCAGTCATAATATATTTTATTCAAGTATTTATTTTTGAAATACCTCTTGAATTATTTCCAAGTAATATCCTTCTCTTTAATGTGTTGCAACTGCACCAGGTGGTCCCACCACATGGATTCTTTTCCTTTCAGTTGATACATTGCAATTCTTCCTTCAGTATGAGAGGAACAATTCTGTAGTTGGAAATATTTCCTCATGCCAAGAAACCATGTCTCGACATATTCCTCCTTATTATGTTCTCCATCAAACGTAGGAGGCTTAATCTTGTTCATTTCTCCCTTTAGTTCATCCACTCCAGATCTCCTATGTTTTCTCGTAGGAGATGACCTTGAACTACTACATGCTTCCTTATTGGAATGTTTCAGGGAGTGATAATGATGCCTACTAACGCTTCTCAATCTTCTTTTCTTCTCAAAGGGTCCATGACTCTCTGTTTTGCATGATTCACCCTCCTTATCCAACTTATTTTCGATCCTTTCCAGGATCTGCATCAAATTTAGGTTGAATTCACC
>JZKD02S1329890.1:0-11755 GCA_000966675.3 Picea glauca | reverse complement strand
GCACCAGGGCGTAAGTCTGTTAAGCAGGTCGTCAACGTAACTTTTCCACCTTAGCCCCGCCCCTTCTCATCTCATTGTTGTGACGTTGGATTTCATCACCAACTAGTGGCTTCGATATTAGAAGGTATTGTTTGCTTGGTGATTGCTTCTAGATTTTGTTTACTAGTGTGTGCTGTTTATTTCTCGTAGTTGACCATAGGATTTTTGTTGGGGAGTTTGTTACTTGTTTACAATTGCTCCCCCACGACGTTCACGTAGGATGCAAGGTTTGTCTCTGGAGCATCCGGAAACTTCACAACCTTTGCACACAGCAACACCTGAGGGTACCCCTGAGGACTCTCCTCGTCTGGGTGAAATCCCTCTTGTTACTCTACCACACGTGGACATCAGTGACATCCCAGAAGTTTTTACACCACCTCCACAAGTCGAGACCACTGATCCTCTTGCCGATTTTCGAATTCACAATACTATAGAGGACTACCATATTTGTCGTGGTGAATGACCTTCTGGACGTTTTCATCTTTCTGACGAAACTCTTGTTACATCCTCTGAATCAACGCCTAGGCCTTCTCACGGTGTAGTAGGCCAAGATCCTTTTTGGTCAAGTGATTTTCGACGAGTCTTGTTTGGTACTGAGTCTACCCCTGTTTACGAAATCAACCCTCCTGTGTCTCCTGAACCAGAAACTACACCAGAGACTACCACTTATCATTTTATTCTACCTCCCGAGATGGCTCATCTTGCAATTACTTTGAGTGTCCAAACTGAGATTCTGGCAACTACTCTTGCTCCTATAAATACCCAGCAACCGCCTGAGGTCAATCCGAATTTGCCCCTTGGTTACCATGCATTGAATCCTGCGTTGAATGTTACACATCCAACACCTCCACAAACCCCTGCTGGTTCTGTAGGTGGTCCTTAGTTTCGTGGGCATCTTATTCCCGGTTTGATCCCGACACTTCCTCAGTTTCCTACTTGCAATCCTAATGCTGGTAACACTATTCCAACTGTTGCACCAAACTTGCAAATTCCTGTTGGTGGACAGGGTAGTACGTTTCCTTTTCCTTTTCCCGGACACAACGCAGTTACCACACAACCTATAGTTGGTACACAACTTCCGGGTGGAACTATACCTACGGTAGGGGGATCAACTTCCCCTTTTGGACAAAACATACCTCCTGAGTTGGCCCAGTATTGGCAACAACTTTTACAAAACATCCCTCTTGCTGGGGGGAAACCCACAGTCCCTCCAGTAAGCCAACCATATCCAGGTGTGACTAATCCTATTTGGGGTTCGGGTCAAACTTCCCAATCTCAGGCCCCTACCCAAACTCAAGGTTATAACCCTTGGGGCTACTACCCTATCCAGCCACCACCGAACCAACCTGGAGCTTCCCTCTATGGACAGTCTTCTTATGCTCTTACTGGTCTGCCGACGGGGCTTCCACCCCAAAGCAATCAGTATCCACAAGTAAATCGACAATTGCCTTTTCTTGCTACCTTGGATTTGCCAGATTTGACTAGGATTCTCAATGATCCTATTCGTCACTCTCCCCAATGGCCAACTATTCCTGCTAAACTCCCATCGAACATTCCAAAATTCGATGGTAAGGCTGGAGAGGACCCCAACAACCATGTCATGACTTTTCATTTATGGTGTTCATCCAACTCACTGATGGATGACTCCATTAGGCTGCGTCTTTTTCAACGAACCCTTACAGGTTTGGCTATGAAGTGGTACATTGAGTTGCCACGAGGATTCTTTTTTGATTTTAACACCATAGCCATGGCTTTCCTCACACATTACCAGTTACTGATCCGTTACGATACGGGGACTGAGATTTTGACCTCTTTTAAACAAACGAAAGGTACTCACATCTCGGACCATATACATGAGTGGAGAAGGAGACAACGTCTCATCAAACTTGAACTCCCTGATCAGTTACTGGCAGAGTGGTTTATGAAATCTTTCGTGAACGAGATAGGTAAAGATATCACTATGGGCGGTGTTGTTATAGAAGAACATGCTATAAGTCACGCTCAGTATCTTGATCTCGTTTATTCGCAAACGGGAACACTTTACACCTTATTACCTGATTTACCTCGTCCTGGTACTTCCATCACTTCTACTGCTCCAGCTGCCTTGCATGCAGCTGACGGTGTGATTGGGACCACTCATACCCACTCACACTCCATTTCAACTACAACCCCAAAATCCACTACTTCTAATGTTCAAAGTGCTTCGTCTCCTGCTCCTCCCGCCGGTAAAACCTCTGAAGTGAATGTTGTTCAATCCACGCTGACCGATAAGAACAAATCCAAGAAAGGGAGAGGCAAGAATAAGGAGAGTAAAAACAATACTCCGAATGAGAAAACCAAAACCCCTTCTGTTGAGGATCGGGATAAGCGCAAACCCCGCTATCCTTGCCTTATCTGTGGTGACGATCACTACACGAAGGATTGTCCAAGACGTGCCGAAGTTACCAAGTTCCTTCAAGGAATGCTGAAACCTTCTACGCCGGCAGTCTTGTCTCAACCCTTCCTGTCTCAACAACAGGCTTCGTTGGTCATTCATGATCAACCCTCTACTTATACAAAATCCTATGTTTTGATGTGCACCGGTGATTCCAAGAAAGACAATGCTGCACTTACCACTAGAGCTAAAGACTATACTCCTTCTAAGGAGAAGGTTGACGTTTCACCTCCTGATCTAGTATAGCCCTCTCCACCAGCTCCACCCAAAAACGGTCCTCTTCATCTCGAACGATCGAACCTTGATACAGTGATCCGACCACCCCCCAAAGGTGTCATTAAGAAATCGACATTCAATCCTCATGCAGGTGCGGCCCAGAACTACAACATTGTAGAAGATCTGGCCCAAGCACCTTCAGTGATGTCTGCCCTTGAAGTCCTTTAGTCTTGTCCTGCACAGCGAAGGGCACTGTTGAAAGCCATAGGTGGAATTGATCCCACGGATACGAATTTGATAGTCTTTGACTTGGAAGAACATCTTCCAAGGTTACCCCCACAACTTGCATTTCAAATACAAGTTGTTGTTGCCGACAAGAGCATTTTTCGGACGGTTATTGATGCGGGTGCCTCTACGTGTGTAATGTCTTTTACTTGTTGGAAAGCCATTGGCTCTCCCCCGTTACAGGAATCACAAAACACTTTGAGAGCCTTCAACGGCTCTGGTTTTAAGCCTTACGACATTCTTCCGTCGTTGCCTGTCACTTTAGAAGGTAAGACCGTCCAGGTTGAAGTGGAAGTTTTTGATACTCCCCTCGATTATAATCTTTTACTTAGACGTAGCTGGGTCGATTCTATGCGTGCTGTCGTATCAACCTTGTTCCGTGTCGTCCGATTTACTCACCAAGGAAAAGTAGTTACGGTTGATCAACTTGCCTTCTTTAATGTGGATAATCGTACTGGCAACGTGCCGTTCATAGCTAAAACCCTTGTGGGTTATGAGAATGTTGGCGTCGGTATTTTAAAGGATTCTTCGTTAATGGGTACCTTTCCCATACCACCACCACCCTATATTCCACGCCCATTAGTTTCTTCCATTAATATGATCTCTACTGTACCTCATGAACTTCCTGTGTCTATTGACCCTTGGATAGTCCCTGATCTGGGAGATCATGTTCGTTTCGACAACGTTATGCCGTTAAGTCCGATTAAGTCTGCTTATCAATCCATTCAATCGGCAAAACTTCCTACTTCTTATTTTGATGAGTTGTCTCCTGATCCTTTCTGTGTCATCTTCCCCACTGATGATATGATCATGTCCGTTATGGAAGACACCCCTTGGGACGATGGGCATCATCGTTCCATACTATTTCTGGAACAACAGACTCTTGAGAATTATCAGCAGATTTCAACTCCGTCGACCGTTGTGGTTATATCCACAGTTTCCCAACCTACACGAGATGTGTTTGCAGAAGGGAACCTTAGTAACATTTCGCCCACGATACCCATAGATATTTCTGTGAAACCTGGAATAGTCGAAAATGTTCATATTGGAGCTTCGTGTTCTCCCGAAGAAATTGTCACTTATACTTCCTTGTTTAAAGAATTTCGTGATATCTTCACATGGAGTTACGAAGAAATGTCGAGTATTGACCCCTCTATTGTGGTCCATGAAATTAAGACATACCCCAAAGACAAACCAGTCCGGCAGTGCCTCCATCCTGTCCATCCATGTAAAGCCACAACCATTAAACTTGAGGTTGAAAAACTTCTTAAAGCCGGTTTTATTTATCCAGTGGCATTGACATAATGGGTTTCCAACCCAGTTTCGATCGATAAGAAGGGTGGTAGTATACGCGTTTGTGTTGATTATCGGGATATCAATAAAGCTTGTCCAAAGGACAATTTTCCAACCCCTTTCGTTGACCAAATCGTCGATGACTGTGCCGACAGTGAAATCTTTTCCCTCATGGATGGATTTTCCAGATATAATCAAATCAATATCGCTCCTGAGGACCAACATAAAATGGAATTTATTTGTCCTTGGGGTACTTTTGCCTACAGGAAACTCCCCTTTGGTCTGAAGAACACAGGTGCTACGTTCCAACGTGCTATGTCTTACGCATTTCACGATATTAAGCATATTGTTCAACCTTATTTGGACGATTTGCCGGCTCACTCTTTACATCGAGTCGATCACCCTATGCATCTCCGAGCAATTTTCGTTCGTTGTCGATTCTATCGCATTCGCTTGAATCCTCATAAATGTGTCTTTTGCGTAGAATTCGGCCGTCTCCTCGGTTTTATTGTTTCACGCCATGGGATTCAGGTAGATCCTATCAAGGTCGAGGCGATTCTCAATCTCCCTCCTCCTTCTTCTTTGCGCCAATTACAAAGTTTACAGGGGAAAGCAAACTTTCTTCGTCGCTTCATCCCGAATTACGTTGAGATTACTTGAGGTTTTACATGTCTTCTAAAGAAAGGTTCCGAGTTTGTCTGGGATAAAACTGCTAATGATGCTTTCGAAGCCTTGAAGTTGTCCCTCACGAAAGCTGCTCTTCTTTTCCCTCCTGATTATAGTAGGGATTACTTTCTTTATTTAGCTACGTCCGAGTATACTATCGGCATGGTTCTCGTTCAAGAGGATGATGCTCGCGATGAGCATGTTATATATTACCTGAGTCGAAGTTTAACTTCCATGGAAATTAAATACCAACATGTTGAAAAGCTGGCCTTGGCTGCTGTCCAAGCAGTTCAACGTTTTCATCATTACATTCTTACCAGGAAAACTACCGTGATTTCACACTGTAACCCCATGCAACAAATTTTGACTCGTCAATTGCTGGGGGGCAAGTACTCCAAGTGGATTTTCATTCTCTAGGAGTTCGATTTGGAATTCGATCGAGCCACGTCGAAGAAATCCCTAGTTTTCGCTAAGTTGATTTGTGACTTTCCCCACAATGCAATGGAAAAAGTAGCAGTCAATTTGTTACCTGACGAATCACTTTTCCTTATAAGTACTGATGATATTTGGTACGGAGATATCATTATATATCTCCAAACTCAAACTTTCACACTGGCTTTGTCAAGTACAGAACGACGTCGGGTTCGTTATCAAGCGCGTCATTATATTATCCTCGGTGATACTCTTTACCATCGAGGCATTGACTCTGTCTTTCGGCGTTGTTTGACCTTTGAAGAAGCTGAGAAAGCTTTGAATGACTGCCATTCAGGAGCATGTGGCAGTCATATGTCTGGGTATGCCACTGCTCAGAAAATCTTACGTGCAGGTTACTTTTGGCCTTCCTTATTTCATGACTGCATTACTGCTGTTCAGAAGTGTCATGCCTACCAGACCTATAATCAGAAGATTTGGTCGCATCCTTCTCTCCTTCATCCTGTAGTCTCAGTAGGTCCTTTTGCTAAATGGGGCATTGATTTCATGACATGTCACCCTCACTCGTCCGGGGGGCATGGTTATATTATTGTAGCTGTTGATTATTTTACTAAGTGGGCCAAGGCGATGCCGACATTCGATAATACTGGGAAGACTATAGCATTATTCCTTTTCAACCATGTCATCACTCGTTTTGGTATTCCTCAGGCTATCGTTACTGATCATGGTAGTCATTTTAGAAATAATATGATGTCTGAACTCACGGAGAAGTTGGGCCTTTGTCATGGTAGCTCAACACCCTATTATCCACATGCTAATGGCCAGGTTGAAGCCATCAATAAGGTTCTCATCACTATGATTCGACAGATGATAGGAATACATAAAACCAACTGGCATACAATGTTATTTTCAGCATTGTGGGAATATCGGACATCTGTTAAGTCTGCCACGAGATTCACGCCTTTTCGATTAGTTTATGGCATGGAAGCCATTCTACCAATAGAATGTGAAATATCGTCTTTGAAGCTAGTTGTAGAGCTCTTACCTAATCCTTCTGCTGAAGAGGAACATCTGTTGTATTTAATGCAATTAGATGAGACTCGCCGTGACGCTACTTTGGTAATCGAAGCCCATAAGAAACGTGTTAAGGCACAATATGACAAGCATGTTAAACCTCGTGTCTTCTCTGAAGGAGATCTTGTTCTTTTGTATGAACAAGATAAAGATGTCTTAGGAGATGGGAAATTTGAACCAATGTGGCGTGGGCCTTATATTGTTAGCAAAGTTTTGGAAAAAGGAGCGTATGAGTTAGTTGATTATGATGGTGTACCTTTGGGTGAACCCAGAAATGGGTTGTACTTAAAGAAGTACTATGCATGAGTCATTATGAGTCAAAGACTTACAAATCAGGAGAAAAAGGCAAATAGAGCAAATGGCCACAGAAAATTTGAAAACCATAAAGACAAAAGGGATAAGTTCCCCAGTGGAGTCGCCAATTTTGTTTCAGGATAAATTCGTAAGTGCGAACACAGACCAATCTCCCTAGATCCACCTGGATCTAGAACAAAACATGACAGAATAATACACTTTCCCTAGACTTAACCTATTGAATGAACTAAGAAGTAAGGATAGTGGACATACCTTATGAATGCTTTCCTTATATCTCTATTGTTCCCAACTTTGCTCCAATGCTCTTGCACCGTTTAGATCACAACAATACAAACCGATCGAAGTAAAGGCAGAATAATATATTCAATGGCTAGTCTATACATATGATCAAGGAATTATGTAATAAAGTGACATCATCTTTATGGGAAAGGGACATATTACTGTATTGAATTAATTGAAAGAGAAACTTACAACCTGAGCCTTGATGTCGTAGGTCTCATTTCGATGGCTCCTAGCTCTGACACACACACTTTCTCATGCATGAAGAAATTCAACCACATATGATGACCTTGCTATTGTCTCTTACTGCTGTAGCATCAATCCTCCATACAGTCTTGCACTAATTCTCCAATCAATCTCTTGCTAATTTGCTTCTAACCTTTTCCATGAGAAATCTCCTCAATATATAGGAGAAGATAGATTAGTTACTTGGATAGGGAATGATCCCAAGATATCTGGAAAGTCAGTACTTTGCCAACCATTCGAAAGCCAACTCATCCTTCTAGAAGATTCCCTTCTAGAAGGATCGAGAACTTATCCTTTTTCCTTCTTTAAGAACATGTTCGCACCCTAACCATGAGTACAGTGCGAGAAGTTCGCACCCCAGCTGAATGCAGCCTGTGAGAATCAGGCATTCTCATAAGAGAGTATATATGCAACCTGCGAACTATCTTTAAAATATGATTTTTGGAAACATACAAGTGTAACCTTTCTCAGGAAAATGTTCTTAGTGAAGAGCTTGATATTCCATCATCATGACATTATCATGACATCATCTCAATGACCAAAAATGTGGATAACACATGGAAGAATACAAAGACATCTTCTTCTCACCCACTGGGGTACCTCTACACTTTTAGGTCAATCATTCAATCGATCTTACCCCTAGTGAACTGCTACCCAATGGTCCAGTCTATAGCCGCTATCTGTCAGAAAATGAGGAAATCAAGTGCCACATCCAAGAGTTGCTCTAAAAGGGGCACATTTGACCAAGCTCATCACCTTATGGAATCCCAATCGTGCTTGTGTAGAATAAAGATGGTACCTGGTGACTCTGCATTGATTACCAGGCCCTAAATAAAATCACTGTCAAGAACCGGTACCCAATTCCCTGAATTGACGATCTCCTTGACCATCTCAAGGGGGCCAAATACTTCAATAAGATTGATCTGAATTCGAGATACCACCAGGTCCCAATAGAGAAGACTGTGTATGGAAGATTACCTTCAAGTCCAAAGAAGGTCTTTTTGAAGGGTTGGTCACGCCTTTTGCTTGACGAATGCCCCAAAAAATTTCATGAGGATGATGAACAATAAGAGTTGGGAGGAACACTTACATCATATTCAATAGGTTCTGCACACTTTGCAATAACACAAGCTATATGAAAATTTGGAAAAATTCTTCTTTGACATGAACAAGGTCCAGTACCTAGGATACATTGTTGATTAGCATGGGGTGCATGTCGATCCAGCCAAGATTTAGATCATTCATGACTGTCCAGCCCTGACCACACTCACAGAGTTTCGAAGCTTCTTAGGCCTTGCCAATTTCTATCACAAGTTTGTGTTGGGATTCTCCCACATTGCATGGGCCCTTATCCAAGTGACCATAGGTGGTGGTAAGGAAAATTTTGTGTGGGGCTAGTTACAATAGAAAGCATTCGATTATTTGAAGCAACACTTGTGCTCAGCCCCAGTTATCTCATTACCCGACTTGCAATAGCCTTTTGAGATTGATACAGATGCTTCAGACTATGTTGTGGGTGTAGTTCTCACTTAGCACATACATCCCGTGGCCTATCATAGTGAGACACTATCAGATATCGTCCATAAGTACCCCACTTATGACAACGAAATGTACTACATTGTAGAATCCTATCGCCAGTGGAGGCATTACATTCTTAGGAAGGAGACAATCATCCACACTGATCATAAGCCTCTGTAGTTCATGCAAACACAAGGAAAATTGCAAAATTATTGTCATCTATAGTTTATGCAAACACAAGGAAAATTCTAGAATGACCACCATCAGAAGTATAAGGCATGGAGCACCAATCACATTGTTGACTGCCTCAGTCAACCTCCAGTTGCAAAACTAACCATGGTGCTACACTCCTACGGACATGAGACCTTCGAATGGACCCAAATCTATGAGAGAGATCTTGACTTTGCCACTACCTACCATATGTTGGGCACAAACACAATTGTCACTGATTTCCATCTTCAAGACGAGTTCTTGTGGCATCTCTCTGTCCCATCAAGAGAGCGAGATAATCTGATTTGGTAAGCTCACTATAGTTGGGTGGTAGTACACTTTGGTGTATAAAAGACAATGGAAGCATTGCAACAACATTTCTATTGTCTAAAACTTCAACATGACATCAACAAGTATACCAGGTCCTGGGCCATTGCCAAACCGGTCATTAAGAAACAAGGCATGTACACCGCTCTGCCTACTCCTAGAAGGCAATGTGAATCCATCTTGATGGAATACATGTTGGGCCTTCCTTCAACCAAGTAGGTAAATGATTGTGTTTTTGTGGTTGTTGATCGATATTCCAAGATGGTGATTTTGGCCACCTACAAGAAGAACATCACAGTGGAGGCCATTGCCAAGATATTCTTTGAATGAGTGTGGGTACATTTTGGGATACCACAAGCCATCATCTCAGATCAGGATATTCAGTTCCTCAACACATTCTATTTGAGCCTCTAGTCATGAATGGATGCCAAGCTCACCAAATCCACTTCCTTCCACCCCCAAACAGATGGCCAAACCGAGGTTGTCAACAGGGTGATCGTGCATATATTACGCATATACAATTCCAAGCATCTGCGCACATGTGAAGAGAGTCTTCCCTATGTTCAACATAGTTACAATAGAGCCATACATAGCTCAACCCGCCACAACCCCTTTTAGGTGGGGTTGGGATTTCAACCATTTGGTCCCATGGATGTTGCACTACCCCTTGCATCCACACATGCCAAATTATCCCATGCTCAAAATGACGCTGAAAAAGCCACCCGGTTCATTAAACGAATCCAGCACATCTGCCAATAGGTTCAGGATATTTTTCAAAAGTCCAATACCGAGTACAAGCAGTGCCATGATCAACACTGGGTGCCACATAAGTTTCAAGAGGGAGATAAAGTTTGGTTGCACTTGTAGAAATAATTCCTTATAGGACCCCATCAGAAGCTTCATCCACTCCTCTATGGACCTTACACCATCACCAAGGATATGTGTGACAATGATTTTGAGGTCAACATTGCCCCCTTCCTTGGCTTGCACCCAATGTTTAATATGGACCTCCTTCGACCATACTTTCCACTATTATTGGACACCTCAAAGATAGTATAACAATTGACACTGGAAGAGCTCAACCCTAACTGCATGGAACATGAATCCATTGATCATATCATGGACACACATGTTAAGGGAACTCGCGAACAAAAGCTTCAGCTTTATGGTGTTGTCAAAGCGGGGCAGCTTCTGCACCAAGGCAAGTGGCTCACCCGGGTAAAAATTCAGCAGGAATTTCCTCATCTAATGGGGGAACTCATCGCAATGGATACCATTGCTTCTTAATGGGGTAGGATTGATCCAGGTATATATTGGTGGCCACCCACCTCTTCCAATTGGATCACATACATTTTTCATCTTGGCATTTTTTTTTCTAGCTTTTTCGGGTCCTAAACTTTCAAGGTCGTTTTGAGGCCCTAAACAACGTTTTATGGGCTCACCACAGTCACATTGTAGACAAAGTTAGAGTGTGACAGAAAAATGTGTATTCCTTGGATAAACCTTTCCAATGAGCTACCATGCACCTAAAACAAAGATCGTATGCAAAAGTTACAAAATCGGGAAGTTGATGTACCAACTTACCCCATCGGAGCCCACATGACTTTTGGCGCTTCATCTCCTAGGGTTAGGTTTTTGGATTTCTAGTGTTTTCTGATTACTTCTTGATGCTAAAAAGTCTTGGAGGCCTCATTGTAATGTGACCAATCAAATGTGTGTATCCTCCACATCTCTTCTCAGAGATTAGCTACCACCATTAGAGCAAGATTGTTTCATTCTGCATTTTACAGTTTCAACATATTTCTTTATTAAATAGAAGTTAAGCTTCATTGTATCTATGTTATTGTTCATTGTATCTTTGTTTTAATGTTATAGATATTTGTTTCATTTCATTTCACTCATAAATCTGGATCATTCTAAGTCATACGAGGGTGTAGGGTAGGCTACATATTGATTGATCCACAAAAAAATGCACTCTTATTTCCTATAGACTTGAGTTTGAATGCACCAACAATATTGTTGAATATTAGGCTTCGACTCAAAGTGTTAAAAAATCAATTGATTTAAAGGTGAAACACTGAAATTTTGTGGTGATTCTAAAATAATAATGAAGCATGTGAATAACTCTATCCATTGCCTTTTGTCTTGTTACCCCTCAGAGGGATAACTTGTAGGGATGATGATGGGCTTGAGATGCATTTTGGTTGAGCATGTTATGGTGAATGATATGATACAAGTTGGATCATGATGTTTGTTCGTGCTCGAATCGTCGCCGGGTGAGCAAGAATGGGAGCACTAGCATGCCATATTGGGCTCAGCAAGGCAGAACAGGTTTGCTGTGGATCAAAATGGGTTAACAGAGAATAGAAAACCAAACGAAATAAAATCTACCTAAGAGCTGAAAAGCAAATAACATTACAA